>JAHKKF010520275.1:9290-22801 GCA_019740295.1 Labeo calbasu | reverse complement strand
AAAAAAGTGCTGCAGTGTCTGAGGGGTTGAATCATTTTGTTTGCAATTGTAAGTAAATTACATCGAACTATTACATTATATACCTTTAACCTTTTCCAGTAAATGATTGAAATTTGGAGCTTCTTGATTCCTGTGGAATCAGAAGCTTCTTTGGAGCTCATTTGCTTTATCCAAAAGACACAGTTAGAACATTGTCTTTAAAATTTCACCAGTCCATTATTCACTGCCCAAACCACAGTACCTCTGGCAGTGCTCTGAACACATACATGATGGGAAAAGATTATCTATCATCCAGCCATTGCTGCCCCATGCCGAGCCAGAGTAATTTTAATGGTGGTCCCAGACTAAACATTAGGAATCAGTTTTGAGAAAGAAGAATTAAATTGTTTATTATGTAACCTAACAACAGCAACATTAATAATAATAATAATAAATTATTATATTAAATCTCAAATGTGGAAGAAAAAAAGTTGTCACAAACTTTGGTTTGTTTGAATGGTAGGACTGTATAACTAATTCTGTTTTCTGCATTCTGGGTCATGTTTTGCAAAAGTATCAGAAGCTCCTGTAGCACTCTTTTAGCAGGAGAAATGAATGAAGTGTGTTTGGCTCTAGATAATAATATTAGAGGACCTAACGATTTAGGATTGTTACCATAAACAACCCTGGTCACTTGTGGTGCGAACAGCTCTGTTCTTCTGACATGTTGCTCAGTTTAAACTATGGAAACAGTAAGATTAGGCTACCCATATCATTATGTCTCATGGTCCAAATTGAAGCAAGTGGACCAACTATTTAAGAATGCCTGGTCTAATTTCTTCCCTACCACCGAAATTGGCATCCAAGACGAAGAGGAGTTGTGCCCCTCTCTTAGCCGCCATCATCACTTACTTCTTCCTCTCCCCATCTCCTCCACTGCTGAAAGTGTGGTGGTGAGCCTTGGGCATCTGCATTTGGGCAATTCTAGCTGCTCAAGATGTTTCATCACTCATTTAAATAAAATGAAAACAAACACAATCTTTTTAAGCCAGTCTTTATTCCCCGTGGACTTCACAAGCAAACTGACTGAATACCTACACAAAAGCAGCAATTGCTGATTAAGCATTTAGACAAAAGAGATTAAAAGCTGTGAGAGACTTTTTAAAATACATTGAGCAATGTGAACCCTTTTAAAGAGTTATTTGCTAAACTGAGATACAAAAGGTTGACATTCCAGTTTGCATGGCATTTTCCAAATTAGGTTACCCAAATCTGTTTTTCTCTCTTCCAGTTTAGTCATTGACCTTCGGTCTGATTTTAATGAGTCATTAACTCTATACGAACAAACAATAGGCATATTCTCTCATGAAAGACATTTCAGAGTACTTTTGTCAGAACGTCTGCACAAACAACAATACAATTGCTTCCAGAAAAGTAACTAGAACTGGTTAAATGCGGTTTTCAACAAAGTCACAGGACACATTTCATAATGGCAGTTATATTGATCGATGATCATTTTAACTCACAATTACTTTAGTTTGAAAACCTTGCATTAAATTAAACATCAAACACTCATGTACACTCACCTATGGATTCAATCAAAAGCATATACATTTAAGTAATTTAATATTTACAAAAACATTCACAATAAAAAGCTCTTACAATTATTTCCTCAGTGCAGGAACTATTTGTAGGAACTCACTTCATGAACTCTCACCTATGTACTTAAGCTTGACAGGCTCTGGCTTTTGTATCTGGCAGCTACTGGCAATATTTATGTATGCAGTAGCATATGCCCTTGAAACTAAGTGTGGGCAGAATGACAGTGCAGCATTAAAACCTCTGTCTTTTTCAACAGTTCAACAATTGCATCACCACTCAATGTTAACTAAATCCAGTGGATCTCTATTCCTGTCTTGCGGACTCACAGCAACGCACATTTTGGATGTCTCTCTTATTCACAAGTGATCCAGTTCATCAGCTTGTTAGCAGGAAGTGCCATGAACTAAACTATGACAGATAAGGGAGACCAACAAAACGTGCTGTTCTGCGAGTCCCCAGGATGGGAATTGAGAACCACTGACTCAACCAAACTCTGTGGACTGTCATATTGGGTCTCAATACGTAATACATTTAAGTGTTTTAATGCCACATTAAAAAAAAAAATATTTTAAATGTAAAAAATAAACATTCTTCCATGGTTTCCAAAATAAAGCCAAAACTGCCACAATTTTGTCACAGACATGCAAATATTATTGCATGTTATCTTTCAGGATTTGTGAATTGAGATGACATGCTCCTTTAATCTGAAATTAGTGTTTTGAAAATGACTGATCTAACATTTGATTTGTGTGTTTTTTAATGGTTGTTTTTATTAATCAGTGCCATTTTGACTAAATTGTTTACTTGTGATATTTCTTATTGTACAAATTTCTTACACTTATAATGGCTATTGCTGTTTATTAGATATTATTGTTCAATAAATAATATTTATATAAATAATAGTAGCATTTAATGGGAGTATTAGGAAACAGGCTGTGTGTTAGTTACTGATGGTGCACATTGTTATGACATGAAATGGTGACAAGAGTCTTTATGAGTGTGTCAGTAGTAAATATTTTTATACTGAAATTAACTAAAAAGTATATACAAGGAAATTATATTTTTTAGTACTTTCAGGACACAACCAACAAATCCCTTTTGAGGTAGGTTTTGAAGCATGGATGGCTGGTTTAAGCTGGTCCTTAGCTGGTCATGTGGTGGTCCAATTAGCCATCTTAAACCAGCTTATGACCAGCTAAGGACCGACTTCAACTTCAAAACCTACCTAACCAGCATGTGCTGGTTTTTTCAACAGGGATGTATTTGACCAGAGCTGTCATCGGAAACCCCTTAACCTCTAACAACATATATGTAACCCTACATCACAAAACCAGTCATAAGGGTCAATTTCTCAAAATTGATATTTATACATCATCTGGAAGCTGAATAAATAAGCTTTCCATTGATGTATGGTTTGTTAGAACAGGACAATCTTTCTTTGAGATGCAACTATTTGAAAATCTGGAATCTGAGGGTGCAAAAAAATCAAAATACTGAGAAAATGGCCTTTAAAGTTGTCCAAATGAAGTTCTTAACAATGTATTTTATTAATTAAAACTTAATTAAAAGTTTTCATATATTTACAGTAGGAATTTTGCAAAATATCTTTATGGAACATGATCTTTACTTAATTTCCTAATGATTTTTGCCTTAAAAGAAAAATCCATCATTTTGACCCATACAATGTATTTTTGGCTATTGTTAGAAATATACCCCAGCGACTTAAGACTGGTTTTGTGGTCCAGGGTCACATATGAGATTGAGCTGAAAAATGAATTCTGTTTTAGAAGCAGGTAATCAAACTCACTCTTTTTCATTATACTCTACATAATTCAATAAGCTTTTTAACTTTAATGAAGTGTTCATTCATAAGTGACATTTTCAAATTAGGCTTTGATTACTTACGTGTTACCTATCGCCAAATCACAATCCTACTGTAATTGATAAATAATAAAGTGACATATGCTGTATTATTTGCATGTTTAAACCATGACACAGTGGACATTTAGCCAAAATAAATATCATGGTATCAGATGACAAAATTTTTCCGTTTTATTTGTTTTTTATTACATTTACAATTTCAGAACGCTACAGTTTAATTTTAAAAGATCACTAATCTTAAAATATTACAGTTTAGTCTTGCAATAGACCATAGTAGGATTATTCACCTAACATTATGACTTTATTCTCACAGTCTAAGATTGTTCATTATTTTACCATGACACTGAAACACAAATATACTTATATATATATATATATATATATATATATATAAAGTAATAATACTAAATGCAAATACTAAATTGCAAGTAAGCATATAAATATGCATAGTTTAGAAATCAAAATAAAAAATGGGGAACTGTTGTTGACAAATCGTACTGTATTGTGTTTTGGTGCATAATTTCATAGCAGCTTTGTAAAAAGGCAGATGCTAACCATACAAGGCAGCCTGTTGCTAGCTATAAACATGTTAGCTAGAAACATTATCAAGATATTTGAGAAACTACCATTACGGTCAAAAAATTTGAATGCTTTGTTTTGCCAGTATACTGATACCAAACTGATACCACTGATTTCAACCTCTTTCATCTGTGTAGTGATGAGCCATGTTCTGTCACATGCGGCAGTACTGGATGCCGTAGGAGTGAGAAAAAGTTGTCATTTTAGACAGCTTTTGAATGAGCTCCTGAGTGCAGGCTGACATCATGAATATTTTTGCTATGAGAGAAATTCATTTTCCTGTAAGTGTAAAGCTGTCATTTAATCAGGTGGAATTACATTGTTAATAGGATTTTTACATAAAAAACATAATAATTTATAAATAAAAGGCCATTCTCTAGCCTGCTTTTGGTAAAGTCAAGGCATCACCAAAATATATTCTATTTGAGCATAAAAAACACATCTATATTTTTGGATTTTGTGTTTCTGATTTAAATATATTCTTTAATTAAAGTCATTTTTTACCAGCCACCTATTACCAACCAGACTCACTTTATTTCTTTCATACTAAACTTCTTATTAAGAATTAACAGAGGTTTAGATGTTGATGTTTTATTGAAAATAATAAAGTTTGAAGTCACCATTGTGGAGAAAAGCATTTGCTTTTGTTGGGCTCTTGACCCTTGACTTTATAACTTCATTTTTTTTTTTGTGGTTGCTGTAGCTACGTGTTTCTAAAGCACATTTGTTGTAGTGAAACTCAGCAGAAAAAAAAAAAATGGTCAGCTAAAGCTTATTGTTCATTGATGGTAATTTAATTGTTGTAGTAGCGAGGTATTGACAGATGGATATAAAGGCTTTAAGTTTTGCATTTTTTACAGCAGTCTTATGATGAAAACCAAAGAATTTTTTTATCATATGTTTTTATGCGTCTTGAATGGAGACATTTTGATGCACACAAACATCAAGAATCAGCACATGTATCTCAACAATGGTGACAATCAACAAAAAGCTTGTTTTGTGAGACAATTTCTCAATTGTCACCATTGTTGAGATTCATATGCAGATTCTTCAGGTCTGTGACTCTAAATATGCTTGCCCCTTATAATTCTCTCAAAAAGACATAAACTTTCAAGAATTGTATTTGAACAAAATTTGCATTAAACTAAGGCTACAGAAAGAAACTGGTAACCTTAACAAACATGCTCAGATACTAGAATTCTGATGAAATCAGCAAGGCAAGTCACTATATGATGACAAGATACATAGCATGTGATCAGCTTTGTCTAATCAGAAAATTTTTTGCTGTTAAGAACATCAAGGGTCAAGAGTACAACTAAAGCAAATGCTTATCTCCACAACGGTGACTTCAAACTTTATTAATTTCAGTTAAACAGAAATATCTAAACCTCAATAAGAAGTTTTGTATGAAAGAAATAAAGTCAGACTGGTCTGTATTAAGTGAAGATGCTGTGATCTAGACAGATCTGTTAGTGTTTCATGTTCTTTTGGGATTTGAAGGGTTTGTGTTGTCTGAGGTTTGTGGGTTACCATTGTGCTGAAGAGTAGAGTGTGAGCTTTAGTCCAGGAGAAGGCAGTTAAATGTTAATGTTTTCCTGCATATCTTTTTGTTTAAAGGCTGATGTTGATGTAGTGATAGTTAGTTTTTGCATGTGTGTTGTTAGCTAGTGGTTAACTGCAGAAAAACTTTAAACCCATAAAAAATGTTTTATGATGACAATCCAGACCATATGTGCAAAGTTAATTTTACAGTTTTTGTTTGGAAGCTGCTTTTGCCAGTCACTGACGTTTTTTTTTTTTTTTTTTAAATGGTCTTTAACCATTATTTCTATTAATGGTAAGTGTTTGGCATCCTGTGCTGCCATGCATTTCACTATTTTTTTTACGTTTAAATCTTTTACAGTGTGGGCTGAATTGGTCGGATACAGATATTGGGAATTTGAACTCTGTTTAAAGACACGTGTCTACAATATAAACGTGTCCTTATAATGCATTGGTAGGTGGGTGATGGTAAAGTAGGGATTGATCTGTGTCTGTGCCGTCTTGTGCTGATGTATTCATCTGTTTTACGCTGTTAAATCTCCTAAAACTAATTTTAGGAAAAGCTGTCTTTGGACTAACAGGGAAGTTTTGAGTTCTGCAAAGTACAGCCTGTTTTCACACATTTTATTACAAAGATGTTTTACATGTTAAAAGATCAGGAAAAATTGGTCAATTCATGACCCCTTCAGTAGGTCCTAGACCTACAATAAATGCTGATATTTTGAGATTTTGAGGATAATGAGTATGTCAATTTCAATACAGGGTTTGTATGAGTTTCTATATGCAATTCAAAAATTCCACAAAAAAGTTAAAATAGTGTAAAATTGTTATTGTCTTTAAAAACACCATTTTAACATTCTATTTTGGAGTATTTGATTGTTTTGTTCTGAACTATTTTGACTGCCTCTTGTCACAACCACATTGAACTCTGAGATTCTGCCCACACAGCCAGCAGCAAAAGTGTTCCTTATGCCAGAAATGACCATCGGTCTCCTGAAGGAACATTTCTGAGAAGATCAGCTACAAAAGAAAGTGAGAGACACAGAGAATTAATTGCTGTTTATTTCACATACACCTCTGAAGCTAAAGAACATGTGGACATCTTTATGCCTTGTTGTGAAAGTTTTCCTAAATTGTGTTTTAATTCTTCAAATCTTTTACTAAAAATGTGTTTTTCTTCTCCATTTTAATTTACCTCATCACAGCCCAGGCAGCGAGGTCTGATGCTCTGGCAGTAATGGCGTCCACACAGCAGGGCTCCTTCTTTCCAAAAGTAAATCAAGTCCACCAGAGCCTCACCACATTCGCAGCACACAAAGCAGTTGGGATGCCACAGTCTCGTGTACCCGGCTCTGTCAGCATACACCACAGGGTTGTCCATGGCTGCCAACTGTCCACAGCCACTGCAATGCTGAGAGACAGAGAAACAGACAGAGAGACAGAGAAGGTACAAAGGAGTTAGGAGTATATAGCAAAGCTGGATTACCAAAAAAAAAAGTCTAAATGGTGAAATTAAAGGGGTCATGAACTGCGAAACCAAAACTCCCTTGATCTAAGAGGTCATTATACTATAAAAACATCCTGCAAGTTTGTGATTCATGTGATGTATCCCAATTTTCAAGCAGTAGAAACTGGATAAATATTCTGAATTATACCAATCCATAATCTGATACAGCCTGGAATTAAACTACACCATGTTTGCACATTTGCCAGAGAAGAACTGGTCTTCTGACTGAACCTGGTTTCTCCCAAGGTTTTTTCCTCCACTTCTGTCACCTCTGGCTTGCTTACCCAGCTAGAAATGTTTCACGTTCTGGTAATGTTTTCAATGACAAGTTTTATTTTAGTTCCCAGAATGTTCTGCTAATAGGTAGAATAACATTCTCTAAAAACATTCTAAAACTGTTTATTGATAACATTGTTAGAACATTATCCTCTAACATTATAATAAAGCTTCCCAACACACTAGATGTGGACTTACATTGCTCAGTATGGCGTTATTTTAATGACAAATGTCGAGGGCATTATCGTAGAGTATCGTAAAGTAGATTAATACAATGCGTAAGCGTGAATCTCTCCACTCGCACGTGGATTTTTCTTTGCTCTCACACAAAACGGACGTGCGCTCTCAGATTCACGCTGCGCTCGCCCAGAGAGATTGCGCGCACTTAAAACGTGTCTCTCCTCTCTCTCAAGAAAATAATTCTTTTAAATGTTGTCAAAAGTTATCAACCAATCAGATTTTTCTACGACTGAGAGATAAACATTCTATATGAAATCTTATTGGCTATAGGGAAATGAACCTGGAATTCTTTCCACAATCAAAGATGGATCTGTAATTTCTTTAAAATTGAATAATATAGTCATATTAATCAAATATATATAAGAAATAGGAATCAGGTGCTTGCATGATTTGTAAATAACCTCATTTGTTTGGTCAAATCCCTCAGAGCAATTTATGGAAACAAACAAAAAAGTATGATTCTTAAAGTTCATTCAGTCATATGTACTTGAGTTAATATATAGGTCTATATCCATATCTATCTATCTATCTATCTATCTATCTATCTATATATATATATATATATATTTTTTTTTTTATTCATTATTTTCTGATTTAAGTCAGAACTTTTTAGATCAGGGTCAGAAGCCCTATTTCCTAAATATTTAAGATGTGGAGATCAAATATAACACTAATGGAATTTTCTCATATTTGTCATAACATCACTACATTATATTCTATAGGCTTAATGCATTTGCAGACAATGCAATTACCTTTAACTGTCATATAACTGTACAATAACCAGTGTATGTTAAAACAAAAATACAACAATAAAAAGTAAAGGAAAGGGCCTAAAAATCTGTTTTGAGATGTTTTTTAAGTGCATAATGATAACTATTGAATCCAGGTGCGAAAATAATTATTTTCTAGCGAATGAGCACGGAGAGATTTGTGAGTGCACAGGACATTTCATTTGCGAGTCATAAGCATATTACAACAATTTACGCTTCACTAAGAATAATGGTAAAATTTATACCTGTTAATATTATAAAATAAGATATTCTTTATGACGTATGCAGTATACAAATGCAACCTCTGAAAGATGCGGTCTTCTGTTTGAGAACGTCCTAAATATTCAGCCAAGTTAATAAAAATGACAGTTTGATGGTGACATCACTGTGATGACAGTATGGATGATGGCATCACTGTTTTTAACACAGTTTATCTGAACTGTTTTCATAATTGATGAGCTTTACAGTTTTTGAACTAAATCAATACTGATCTGAACAATGACACTAATGTGTGTTTTTAAGAACTGCTTTACAGCAGAATTGATCTCTGTTTTTCTCATTGAATCCTCAATAGACCAATAGTGTCAGTACTGTCAGTTTAATTATATTGCTGAATATTGTAAAGGTGATAAATCTATCAGAGCATTCACAGTTTTTATGGATTGCATGTGTCTGGTATACCATATTTTATTTACCATGTAAAAGAGGTTATTTGGGTTGGTAAGAAAGAATAGTGACCTCTTAGTGTACAGACACTGAGTTTATTGAGCTAATCACCATCTGTTATAAGTCTGCTATGACTGATGATTCATTGATGGATGTAGATGACTCAAACTCTAAAGTGTGCTAATCACCTACAGGGACAGAATAGTACAAAATAGCTGACAGATGTCAAATTACTTAAGTCTAGGACAACAAAACACTATTCAGTCACCAGAAGTTTATAGAACACTGTTGGTCTGCTGTTTCTGTGTTGCAGATGACACCCTGGTGTAATTGATGATCACCTCAGAAACACGCCATGAACAAGTCTCATGAGGGAAAATTTAAGCAATGTTGCATTGGAAATGGACTCTACAGGCAAACATGCATCACAGCTACAGTATTCAGGCATCATGGGCTTTCAAAACCTCCACTATTATGGAATTATTACCAACGACAGTGGAGCTAGCACAGCCATATCCACTGGGTAGGGGACACTATGAAACTTGAATAGGAGTAATGTCTAAATGGTTCATCTGTGAGAATAGCAGGAAGACTTCCCTCACCATTGCATCTCCCAGTCACATTTTCTTGGTTAAACATTACTTAGACTACCAGAGTAAAAATCTATTTTGTATGTTTACATTAACAATGTAATTAACAGGCTATTCTATTTATTAAAACCAAGCATAAATCTAATCAGGGGGGCGTTTCCCAAAAACATTGTTAGCCAACTACGGTTATAATTTCTTTCATTACCAACATAGTTCAACGATTCAGTGTTTCCCGAAACCACTTTAAACAAACAATGGCAAACAGCATCACAAACTTACGTGGACGGAACTCCAGCTTTTGACCTGTGGTCAAGCATAGTTTGTTGTTAGTATGACATGTGGGCTTAACTAAATATTGCTCTTGGGCACAGTAAGCAAGCTAACATGCACTACAAACTATATCTTCCATTCTGACTAAATATAAATACATTTTAATATATCTATTTTTGCGCATCCTCTATAAGCGCTGTTTTTTAAGAGCATGCATATGCATAAATGCTAAGGGAACCCTGGAGTATGACGTAAGAGGGAACCCACAATGAATCAAACATCAAATAAAGCAAAATGACAGGGAACAAAAAATAGTAAAATAATCATCAGGTGCTATGTTCAATACAGCAGCATCTTAAGAGATCGCTAATCTGTTAAATAGCAGAAGTTATTACTCTACCAAGTGTGTGTGATATCATTTACAACGTCCCTATATTGTTGAACTAATGTGGTTCAAACAACGGACTGTGTTCGGGAAACAGTCGAGACTAACTAGTTAGTTTCAAAAATAACGGTGACACTAATGTGTGTTTTTTAAGAGCTGCTTTATGTAAAGTTGTATAGGTGCTAATGGTGCTATGGTGGTTAATCAGCGAGTTACGTTGTTGTACAGAAAACGCACCCCAGTTTAATGTTTTTAGGCATTATAGATTTATTAATCTAAATTTGGGCATCCTCTATAAGCGCTGTTTTTTAAGAGCATGCATGTGCATAAATGCTAAGGGAACCTCGGAGTATGACGCACCCCAGTTTAATGTTTTTAGGCATTATAGATCTATAATGCCTAAAAACATTAAACTGGGGTGCGTTTTCCTTTGTTACAAATACATTGTTTAAATTGTTACTGCCTTGACTTATTATTTTAGAATACTAAAACAGTAAGTCAAGGCAGTAACAATTGAAACAATGTATTTTGCATAAACAATGATATTTTTTTATTAATGAACTGATGTTCAGCTGTTCTTTTTTATAAAAAACTTATTTTCGGTCATTAGAAATTGGTAAACACTGGTCACAGATGCGGAGATGTACCTAAAATTTCCTAAAAGTTATCTGATTGCTAACTAAAAAAAACATGCAGATCATGTTTTCAGGCCATTTGAAGTTTGATTTTGATGTGACAAAGTGGTGATATATAAGTGTGTGCATTGCCTACTTATTGTTTAATTAGACTTCATATTAATGACATAATTTTGTTAATTCAAATTTTTAATTGTTTTAATTTTGTAATATTATTTTTCTCTCATCCAATTTTTTTGAGGAGGCACTTGCCTCCCACCAACTGGAGATGTACCAGGGCTATACTGTAAAGATGTGTTGGGTTAGACATGAAAATTTTTGGTTTACACGGTCAGCCATTTGCAAAGATTTAATTTTACTCACATATTCACTCTTATTGCTGAGAGGAGACTGTGCTGTTCCATTTGTGGTGGTCTCAGGATCTGGCTGTTCTTGGGAGGCCTCTTCATTCTTCACTGCTGTACTTTTTTCTCCAGGCAGAGCAACCTCTCCTACTCCTAAGGATTCCTCCTTAAAGGATTTCACAAACTGAGCCATAGCTTTCAACTCTACCTCAGACAGGCTGTGGCAGAATGCAGGGTCGTGATCGTAGGAAGGCAGCTGTCTTATCAGTTGCTTGTGGCGATACAACGATCCTGCTGTGCCAGCCACAGGTCGCCTTTCTTCAGGGAGAAGCTCCATGTACTGCATCGCCTGACAGACAGACATACAGAATTATGTCACAGCAACCTGGTCTCAATGTTTATACATTGGTATTGGTGCATAACATTTACAAGTGTGCTGAAACATACAATTTGGACATACTGAAACATCTAAAACATAAATAGAATCACATATTTACAGCTCAAAAAGTAAAATATTTACAAATCTTGTAAATCATAAAGATAGATGCATTTTTATCAGTAAATTATTTAGATGATTAGAGCCCTTAACCTACACCCCAAAAACTAAACATAACCAGTATATAAATCTAAACAGTATATAATAATATAAAAATAATATATAAAACATAATTGGCAGAAATATGGAGGAAAACAACCTTTTTAGTAATTAATAGCATTAAAAAGATTTTTTTTTTTGACTCACTAATCTCACTTAACCAAAGCATTTAAAAAAATATGTATGTAAAAATAAATAAATGCCAAAATGCAATAACAATAATAAAACCACACTTTCATGTAAAAAACAACAACAACAACAACATGAATACTCATGAGATCATGTTGGTAAGAAAAATCAGGGCAAGAATGTCAGTGCCCCCTCAAAAAAGAAAAAAAAAACAGTGAAATAATTTTATCATTTACTTCTGGTTTACTTATTTCTTTAGAGAGAATTATCAAAAGAAACGTGATTGATATCTTGAGTGCCTTGAGATATCTTAAGATTGTTCAGAGAATATTATAATATTATTATGTCAAGATTAATTATTTCTCCATAATAAAATATGTTCATGAAAATTCCAACAATTTTTAACAAACAGTGTGGACTATGTGTGACTGTGGCTTAGTTCAGATAAGATGTAAGGCTTAGATATAAAGTAAATGCAGAAATTTCTGAGCCAGTGATGCTTTCAGGAATCTGGCTTATTCCACTAAATGATCACGACTGTACTTGGCCAAATATACACAGCTCTATGAAAAAAATGAATATGAAAAAAAAAAAAACAGACTTGGCAAGATGGGAAGTACTACCTCTCTCTATGTTTGGTAGGGTAGAAACATTCAAAATGAATGCGTTCTTTTCCTATTTCAGTCTCTTCCAGTGTGGGTTCCGGACTTAGCATTTAATAGATTAAAATTTATTTGGCAGAATAAAAGACCAAGAATATGACAAAATGCACTTATGTCAAATAAAAACAAGGGTGGTTTGAGTCTCCCTAATGTGAGGTACTATTATTGGGCTGCTCAAGGCTACAGCTGCTTGGAATAGAAATGATAAAGAGGTAGAATAGGTTAGTAAAAAATCCAAATTCTATTTGATAGTTTTGCCATTTATGGAGTGCATGCACAGACAAAGTTAAGGAAGTAAATATATTCTCAAAATTTGGTCCACAATACAAAAAAGATGAGATGAGTAGTAAATATGAAGTGCACTACACATTATGAGTAATCCAGTTTTTCTTTTATATAGTAGATAGGGAGACCTCTAAAGATAACTCTTCAGTGGGGTGATTATATGGTCTTTCTCTTAGTTATATGATAGGTTAACACTGAAGTCTAATGATTTATTTAGAAAATTACAACACTATATCACAAATCACAGACTTTGGGCCATAAAAGAATTTCAACAAATACTGAATAATATTCTCTTAGTATGAAAGACTAACATGATTTTTAGTGGGAAACATGGGATACTTGATTTTTCTACTAAAATCATGTATCCCATATTTGCAGACAATTAATACTGGAACAATCTGAGCATACATTTCATATCAAGAAAATCTGGGAGTTAAAGAAGTCCACTTCCAGAACAAAAAATTACATAGAATGTACTCACCCTCTTGTCATCCAAGATGTTCATGTCTTTCTTTCTTCAGTCGTAAAGAAATTATGTTTTTTGAGGAAAACATTTCAGCATTTTTCTCCATAT
>JAHKKF010520274.1:1739-21619 GCA_019740295.1 Labeo calbasu | reverse complement strand
AATGACTGCAGAATGATGCACGTACCTTCAGCGCGTTTTCTTCAAGCACTCTTCTTCAAGTCAGGTATTTATTTCATGAAGAGACGCAGCAAAAACACTCATTTATGTGCTGAATCCACACTGACAGCACGTACAGCATGTAGTAAAGTGCAGCTGTCATGCGCGCTACGGAGGCTCGCGGGAGACAAAAATGATACAGTGGGCATGCGCACAATGGAGCTACTGCACCGATGATCAAACATAGAAATGATTATTATTATTAACTGCTAACATTGTGTCACGTTCGCGATGACATGGTAAACTGTGTGTTTTATTCTTTACAATTTATATATACAATGATAACGGGCAGTCGGTACAGTCTTACAAATAAATAAAATAAAAGTCCCAGCGTTTCTTAATAAGACATATAATAAATATAACATAAATATACAATATAATAATATAATATATAGATATAATGTAATATATATATAATTAAATAAACATATCAATGTAAAATATGTAAAGTAATTGTACAATGGTTTTACAGTGTTAACGGTAATATGTAATTACATATAAATGTACATATATATATATATATATATATATATATATATATATATGCACAATTAAAGATAAAATAAAAACATAAATGAATGTATTAGCAATAATTGTACTAGTAATTGTAACTATTTGAAAATCTGGAATCTGAGGGTGCAAAAAAAAATAAAATATTGAGAAAATCACCTTTAAATTTGTCCAAATGAAGTTCTTAGCAATGCATATTACTAATCAAAAATTAAGTTTTAATATATTTACAGTAGGAAATTTACAAAATATCTTCATGGAACATGATCTTTACTTAATATCCTAATGATTTTTGGCATAAAAAAAATCAATAATTTTGACCCATACAATGTATTTTTAGCTATTGCTACAAATATCCCTGTGCTACTTATATATAAATATAAATAAATAAATATGATTTTTGGCAACAGATGAGTTTAGTGTACTATCAGTTTCTACAATCTAAAAACAAATCATAAACAAGACAAAAATGTAAGCAATTAGTCATTTAATTATTTCTGCTGTAGTTTAATTCACCTTGCAAGTTATTTTTTTACCTAATACTTCATAAAAGATGTGAGCAGTTTACTTAGTAGTTGAGAAATGAAATTTGTAGTTTTTGCTGATTTGTAATTCATTTTCTATCCACACACGTACACTCAACCTGTGGAGGTTTATTTGAAAAGAAAACCATGAAGAGACACAGCTATATTTTCTTATTCACATCTTTATTATTTAAATTAATATTTGCTAAGATATGCTTTTTCCAAGCAAATTCTGAAAAAAGAACGAAAGGAAAAAATGAAATGTTTACAAAAACCTCGGTGGCGTGGCGCACCCGCCCATACGTCTCAAGAACCGATCGAGAAAGGGAAAAGACGCGGGACTCTCGAATGTATGACTTTACCGTAATATAGCCGATCGAAGGTTTTAAGATTCATATATGTATATTATATTCCTATATTAATAGTTTTGAAAAATAAAAGCTGACATGTCAGTCTCATTACTTCACAAAAGTATTCACACGCATTAGCTCGGTATATTTGGATAGAATAGTTCTGTACACATAAGGAACAGTGATATTTACATGCAGTCGACTGCCTTTGTCTCTACCAAGAACACAGCAGGACACAACAGAAGCACATAGCAGCAAATGTGGCCAAAGACAGCAGAGGTGTGGCGTCCATCTAAAGCTTTCTCTCGTAACAAACACCTAGTGTCATAAAGCTGCAATGATTATCTCAAATATGGCATGAGAGAAAAGAAGAGGCACGAGCGTTGGGAAAAGCCTTGGGACCAGAGTTTTCCACGTCAATCTTTCTATTGCATTTCTACGGCGGTACGCGTCCAGGGAAAGAAATCGCTTGTTTGTGCTTGTTTCCGAGATTCGTTTCCTATGCCGAAGAGAGGGAATCTGGCTCGTTAGTGCTGCCGTGTGACTCCGTCGAAAAAAAGGGTGGCTGGGTTAAACAAATACGTGTCAAAGTCATCCATCTGCTTCGATGGAATAACTTCTGTAGCTTATTTCAAGACTTTGTGACAAAAGGTGTTCTGTGAAACGCTACCGCTACTACAGCAAACCATAGCATTTGTCCCTCGTCGGAGCCTGTAGTGCATTTGTTATCTGGCCGTGTTCGGAAAACCATACAACCATGCGACTCGTGCTGTTTCTACACAAGAGAGCACACCCCATACTGCACGCTTGACCTCCTATTTCCAGTGTGATGACAGAACCATCATCATACAATCGTTCTAAAATTGATTGCAAATTTGTACTAAAAATGCAACATAGCACTTTTTATTCAGAACTCTGTGTTGCCTTTAACATACAATAAAAAAAAACGGCATTCTATGAAAGCTTATTTCTGCAACAGAATAAAGAAATAAAAAAGTTAATTTCGATATTTTTTTTAAATCTCACAATTCTGGCTTTTTTATATAGAAACAAACTTGCAACTGCGAGAAAAAAGTAAGAATTGTGAGATCACAAATGTACTTTTTTTTATTCTGTGGCAGAAACAAGCTTGACTTTTTATCTCTGAATTGCAAGTTGCAATTAAGACTTTATATCTTGCAATTCTTCATTTTCTCAGAATTGCAAGAAAAAAGTCAGATTGCAAGATAAAAAACTAGCAACTGGGAAAAAACGTCAGAATTGTAAGATAAAATGTCAAAATTGCTAGAATTGCAAATAAAAAGTTTATAACTCAATTCTGACTTTTTTCTCTGATTTGCAAGTGTATATCTTGCATTTTTTAGTTTATAGTATGTCACATTAATGACTTTGTATCTCACAATTCCGTCATATCTCGCAATTCTGAAAAAAGTCAGAATTGTGAGATAAGTTAAAATTGCGAGAACAGCAAATTTAAAAATAGTAAATTTTTCTCACAAATTGTGAGTTTATATCTCACAATTCTGACTTTTTTTATATCTTGCAATTTTGAGTTTGTATCTCACAATAATGACTATTTTATGAATCATGCAAACTGCATGTTTATAAATTACTTTTTTCTTACATTTGTGAGATTATATCTTGCAATTCTAAATTTATAAGATAAAAGTGAGCTTTTTTAAAAAAAAAAAATACTGTTACCTTTTTATTTTTCTTATTCTGTGGCAGAAACAAGCTTAACAATTTCTTCTCACAAATTGTGAGTTTCTATCTCGCAATTTTGAATTTACATCTCGCAATAATGACTTTATATCTCAATACTGAGCAAGATGTCAGAATTGTAAGATAAAATTGCTAGAATTGCATATAAAAAGTTTACAACTCAATTCTCACTTTTTTCTCTGATTTGCAAGTGTATATCTTGCATTTTTTTTGTTTATAGTGTCATATTAATGACTTCATATCTCACAATTCACTCTCGCAATTATGAAAAATACCTTGCAATTATGAAAAAAGTCAGAATTGTAAGATAAGAAGTTAAAATTGTGAGAACAGCGAATTAAAAATAGTACATTTTTCTCACAAATTGTGAGTTTATATCTCACGATTCTGACTTTTTATCTGGTTTTCACATTAATACCTTGTGATTTTGAGTTTATATCTCACAATAATGACTATACTTTATGAATCATGCAAACTAAATGTTTATAAATTAATTTTTCTTAGATTTGTGAGTTTATATCTTGCAATTCTGAATTCATAAGATAAAAGTCACAGTTGCCTTTTTATTTTTCTTATTCTGTGGCAGAAACAAGCTTAACTATTTCTTCTCACAAATTGTGAGTTACAATTTTGATTTGATTTTTGAATTTTGAATTTTGATACAATTGTGAGTTCTAACTTTTTTTCTCCATTTTGCAAGTTTCTATCTGATAATTTTGAATTTATATCTCGGAACAATGACTTTATATCTCAAAACCAAGCAAGAAAAACGTCAAGATTGTGAGATAAAATGTCAAAATTGCTAGAATTGCAAATTAAAAAAAAAAAAAATTCTATTTCAATGACTTTTTTCTCTGATTTGCAAGTTTATATCTCACATTTTTTAGTTTATAGTATCTTACATTAATGACTTTATATCTCACAATTCAGTCATATCTCGTAAGATAAGTTATCTTGAACAGCAAATTAAAATAGTAAATTTTTCTCACAACTTTACATATATATATATATATATATAGAGTTTATATTTCACAATTCTGACTTTTTTCTGTTTTTCACTTTTATATCTTGCGATTTTGAGTTTATCTCACAATAATGACTATAATTTATGAATCATGCAAACTGCATGTTCATAAAGACTTTTTTCTCAGATTTGTGAGTTTATATCTTTTTATCAATTCTGAATTTATAAGATAAAATTGAGTTTTTTTAAAAACTGTTACCTTTTTATTTTTCTTATTCTGCGGCAGAAACAAGCTTAACTATTTCTTCTCACAAATTGTGAGTTTATATCTCACAGTTCTGACCCTTTTTACTCCATTTAGTGAGTTTCTATCTCACAATAAAGACTTTATTTCTCAGAATTCTGAGTGAGAAAAATGTCAGGATTGTAAGATAAAAAGTCAAAATTGCTAGAGTTGCAAAACAAAAACCAAACAAACTCACAATTCAGTCATATTCTGACAAATGTCAGAATTGTAAGATAAGAAGTTCAAATTGCGAGTTTCTCTCTCACAGTTCTGACTTTTTTCCTGATTTTCAATTTTATATCTTGCAATAATGACTTTATAGCTCATAACTGTGAATCTTGCAGTTCTTCATTTTTTTCATAACTGCAAGGAAAAAGTCAGATTTTCAAGATTTAAACTCATAATTGCACGAAAAAAGGTCAGAATTGTGAGATAAAAAGTCTCAATAAATTTTAAAGTTTTTAAATTCCATGACGAAAACTTTCATGGTATTCAGCGAGGTTGTTTTGCATTTCCACCAAATTTCCTGTTCATTCGTCACACTGTAAATGTAAAGTCAAGCCATCTACGCATTGCGGGAAACAGTGTCGTATACGGCACAGAACGCACACACTGCAGAAACAGTACGCGTCGCATGGCATTCTCAGTCCTCAACTACCACACAACCCACATTTCAGTCATCACAAAACCTTCCGATATTCCACGTGATTTGTGTGCACTGTGCACTTACTTCAACACATTTAAATCATCACTTCAATCTACTGCATATGACATTTTTAAAGTCAAATATTCTAAATGATACTTTCAGTAAGTATACATTGACACATATTATATGCTCTTTTTGGAAGAATGTAAAGTCATCTTCAAATATAATCCGTCGACTAATTCGAGATCGACCCGTCGCCCTCTGCACAGTTTTGGCTCAGCCGCCGTCCGTCTGTCTAGCAGCTTCATCAACCAAACCTCATTCAGCAGCTGTTGTTCACAACAACCGAGTCCTCAGTTAAAAGCAGGATGGTCTGAGACCGAAGCGTCAAGTGCACTAACATATTGACTTGTTTTTTAATCTCAATCTCTCGTTCTAGTTTACTCTACATTGCTCAAAACATAGAAAAGGGCAAAAACAACATTCAGGTGATACAGTACGTTCTGAGTTGAAATGAATACACGTCCTCCGCCGCTGCTTTGGGCAATAGAGCAGGAGGGTTGAGCGCTCCTCTGTCCCGCACCAGGCCTCGGCCTACAAACATACTCTATTCGAGCACACGGACGCAAACGCAAACTCTGTTTCACTGCATTCTGAGAACAGCAATTCATTACGCATCGCAACGATGCATTTTGAGTCTGATACGCTACCATTCGTAAGCTTGGGGTCTGTAAGATCTAACCAAGGATGCATTCAATTGATCAAAAGTCACAGTGAAGACATTTATAATGTAACAAAAGATTTCTATTTCAAATAAATGCTGTTCTGCTGAACTTTATATTCATGAAAGCATCCTGAAAAATGAAACGTATCACAGTTTCCATGAAAATTAAAACTGGACGTAATTACGTCAACTTAATATGGATTGTAATTTAAACTGAAATTTGTGTTCATTTAAGTTTTTTATTTTGATTATTACATCGACTTAAGTGTAATTTGAACTGAAAATTCTACATTTTTTTTTTTACATCATTAATATTGAGTGTACTCTAAAATAAAATTTTCTGCATTAATTGACTTTTTATTTTGATTAAATCAGCTCAACATTGAAAGTAATTGAGTGTAATTTAAACTGAAAATTTCAATTCAATTCAACTGATTCAGTCAACAGACTTTTTATTACCGAGTGTAATTTAAATAGAAATTTCTTTGTTAACTGATATGTTTTATTCTGATTACATAGCTGGATATTGCATGTAATGTAAAATGAAATGTAAAATGTAATATAAAATGTAATTTAAACTGAAATGTCTGCATCAACTGATCTTTCACAAAAAATAATAGATATGATTTATATAAGAGATATGTTGAAATTAATTGGAACTAAAATAAAGAAATTATGCTACAAATTATTAAGTTTATTCAAGTCAGTGAAGTTTTGTTACAAGTTACAAGCCAAAACATTTGTTTTAGACTGTAGCATGATTTCTGAAGGATCATGTGACACTGGAGACTAAAGTAATGATGCTGAAAATTCAGCTTTGATCACAGAAATAAATTACATTTGAACAGACATTCACATAGAAGACTGTTATTTTAAATTGTAATAATATTTCACATTTTTACTGCATTTTTGATCAAAAATGCAGCCTTTATGAGCATAAGAGACTTCCTTCAAAAGCATTGAATCTTATGAATAATCCACTTCATTTGTTCTGCACGTCCGTGTACTTGCGTAGAGTATGTTTCTGCGGCCCGACAAACATCGACATAAACACTCTCGAGACTGGCACTAAGATTTGGTCCTAAACGTGATGGCGCGTTGCGTCTGAGCACCATGCGAGATCTTCACTTTAAGAGAAACTCCCTGCAGTTTTAGTTTGTTAACTCTAGTCTTGATTGTTTGAAGGCTGCAGAGTACAGAAGATGCCGTCATCATTATAAGGATATTCTTGAGCGCATCTACGAAAGATGGTGACTTATTAATAGCCTAAACCCTCGCGCCTGTAAAAACACAAAGCTGAAACAGTCTGTGAATGCCGGTTCCCCATAAACCCCTGAGTGTTTTCCGCTTGGCTACTGACCCTGCGGCCAGCTCCTCTGCACTAAACCAGCTGATAAGGCCACACACGCTCTCATAACTACCCAACGAACCTGCCCTCAACCCACACACCTGCCCCAGACAAGCAGGGCATCCTTGGACAGTCCTCGGAAGCGGTTTAGTTTTTGGATTGTACTGAATGCTATTGTAATCGGGGCTGCATCAGATCTCCGTCGACTCGATCCTCTCCAGTCGGGTCGGCACGGGCCACGGCGGAGCCAGCTGGTGCAGCTCCGGCAGCTTCTTCTCCTCCGCCGGCGGGGTGGGAGAGGTGAGCGATATGGAGACCGACACGGGGGGCTCCGGCAGCGGCGGGGGCGCCGGGGGCGAGGCGGGCGACGGCGTGGCGATCTGGGCTCCCAGCTTGTCCACGCGCTCCTCCAGCGCCTGGTTCTTCTGCAGCATCTCCACGTAGCTGAGCTGCAGCTGCGCCTGGTACTTCAGCACACGCTCCTTCTCGTCCTGCCAGGTCTGGCGCTCCTGGGCGAAGGTGAGCGCCTGGCGTTCGCGCTGCTGCCGCTCCAGACGCAGCTCGCCCTGCAGTCGCTCCAGCTGCCGCCGCAGGTCGCCCGACTCCTGCCACTGCACCTTGGAGTCGTCGCTCTGCAGCGTGAGCAGCGGGTCGGGCGCCGGGAGCGCCGGAAGGGACGTGGGCGTCTCCGGAGGGGACAGAAGACGCTCTCGGCTGCGGGACGCCACCAGCTGACCCATATCGGCCAGGCTGGGCTCACTGGCGCGACTCGAGCTGCTGCTGAGTTCGCTGAGGGCTTTCTTCAGCCGCGTGACCTCCGTCTCAAACGCGCTCAGCTTGTCCCGCAGTACTGTCACCTACAGACACAGAAACGAAAATATAGACGTATCTAGCTCACAATTATCTAATTGCAACATTTGAAGAGTTGTAAAAGCCTCTAAGTGCCATCTGAAATTTTCTTCTAAATTAGCATTTTTCATATCCTACATTTATGTTCAGTTATTTCACTTTAATGGCAAGAAAGTCTATTCATTGCCATTAAAGTAAAATTACTGAACCTACACATGAGAGTCTAAGAAAAATGCTCATTTTAGAAAATCATTTCAGATGACACCTAAAGGCTTTTGCATCTGAACTCTTCATTTCTTATAAAGATAGCAATTGTTATTTAAAATTTGATCCAAAAAACGGCTGCACAATTTTGTAATTGCATATTATTATGACCAGTGTTGGTGACAGCTCTCCTGTACCCATGTAGAAATAAATGATAAAATGTAACTCAAAAGTAACTTTCCTTTAAAAGTAATGCATTACAATATTGCGTAACTCTATGAAAAAATAACTAATTGCATTACTTTTAATGAAGAGTAATGCATTGCGTTACTTTTGAGTTACATTTTATCATTTATTTCAACATGGGGACAGGAGAGCTGTCAGTCAATAATGGGAAAATAAAGTATCGTGGGTTATTTATTTGAAAAAGAAGCTCAGAATTTATTTTTAAAATAATCTGTTACTTTACTAGTTACTTGAAAAAAGTTACAAGTAATGTAGGTTATACACTGAATTACCCCCTACACTGGATATTACTATAAGATAATAAAAATAATTATTTTATTTAATGATTATTATTATTATTAAAATAGTAAACAAGAGTTATTAAAAAAAATATTAAAGAAATTAAGAACTATTTATGTAGAAATATTTAAGTTTAAAATGAAAACAAAACAAGTATTTAAGAAAAATAACATAATAATAATTTTATTTTACAGTAACCTGCATCAAATCACTGGTTGTGATTTAAAATGCAGTTTAAAAAAAAAACTTTTTAAACAATGTTTGTTTGTAGGGCCACACAATTTGTGATTTCATTTTAATATGATTATTAAAAAATAAAAATAATTAATTGTTTGTATTTATTTATTGTTATTATTATTATTAATACAAAATATTGTATTTTGTGTTATTACACTGTAAAAAATAGAATTTAGGAAAAAGAATAATATTTTTTTTCTGGATAACAGTAAAATTACAATACTAATATTTAACGCTGTCTTAATATTATTAATTAAAATACATTTTATTTCTTCACTTTTAAATGTTAATAATCAAGCTTTTATCTTGTCAAAAACGAAAACAAAACAAAAAAAAAAACCCCGGATCCTTAAAGCTTCCTCTTTTGCTGAGCTGAATTATAAGCAGATGATTAACAAACCATCTGATTACAAGATTAAAAATATATATTGTAGTTTCCACAATAATTCAGCTATCTTACATTAACTTTAGTAACGGGGATAAATGGCTGAGCTTGATGAATGAACTTAAAATTGTGTAAAAATTAAGAAAATGCTGCAGAATAATGAATAGTCAGAATAATGTCACTTCCTGTGTCAAAATTTTACGAAACCCTTTTTTTTTTTTTTTTTAAATGCAGTGACTTACTGAAGAACAGTTAAATGTGATTTGACAGTTAAAACACTGTTACATTGTATTATTTGAATTGTTTAAAATGTGATATGACAGTTAAAACATTGTTACAATGTATCATTTTTATTGTTAGGTAAAGTCACAAAGGTCAAGTTTTAATGGAACGATATACTGTGTACAAAACAAAGAAACAGGTGTTTGAGTGATTCATTCAAAATAATCACTTCATAAGAGTCACTGAGACTGAACTGCTCACACCATTTGTTTGTTTGTTGCATTGAGAACACTATAATGCACAGATGCTTGTCTGTTTATTGTCTTTACATTACTTTATGGCATCTAGCCTTTCTCTGTCATCACATTCAATTCCCACTGCAAATACACAACTCACATCAAACATTATTTTCTATGATGCTTTTAAGTTCAGTTTTTGTACCTCGGCCAGCATGGTCTGCAGCTCGGCCTCGCAGCGCTCCAGCTCCAGGGTTTTGGTGCAGAAGGACTCTTTGAGGCTGATCTCGGCCTCCTCTCGCTCTCTCAGCTGGGCGTTGAGGTCTTTCAGCTGCCCTCGCAAGGCCACCATCTCTCCGGCCCGCTGCGTCACCTCGCCCTGACTCTCCCGCAGCTGCTGCTTCAGCAGAGAGATCTCGCCCGCCTTCTGACACACCTGCACACACAACACCTTACATCACACACGCATACTGTACAGCTACTGTATACACTCCTGTGCAATCTTAGCTATCTGGATATTCATCTGAGTGACTCTAAAGAATTGCTTTTGCATGCAAAATATTTCACTATATTATAGTACATGTTTCACCAGTGATTTAAAGAAATATATTTTCTCCATCTATGCTTTCTCACCTCCCACTTGGTCTCTTCCAGTCTGGGCAGGATATCGGCCTGCTCCTTCCTGAAGTCCAAGCACTTCTTCTCCAGCTCCTCTCTCTGAGCGAGCAGCAGCGTCATCTCGTCCTGCAGCCGCCGCTTGTCCTGCTGCAGACGGGCGATCTGCGCCTGCAGGGCCTGTTGTGTGCGCTGGGCCCGTCGGGTCACCTGCTGGAGCCGGCCGGCGTAGTTCTGCCTCAGCTCCTCCATCTCACGCTCCCACACGCGCTGCTTCTCCTCGAACACCTGCACGATGGCCGCCTCGCTCTGGTCCAGGTTACGCCGCATGTGAATCACCTGTGAGGGCGGCAGAGTGGCCGAAATGCGCCGGAACACGGTCTCAAACAATGCATGCTTGATTTGTTGTGTTGTTGCATGCTCACATGTCATGTGTCAGATTGCAATTCATATGCAACTTTGCATAAACTTCTTCTATATGTAGCTACATGAATAACAGCACATATGAAGAAAAATCTAATAATAATAATCTAGTAATGCAAAAAAGGCAGGTAGATTCCAGGTGGAAATGTTCTATTCAGGATTAGTTAAACTTGCTGACTTACTTTCACACTTTTGAGCAGGTCTGCTATAAATGCAATTCAAAAGTCATATCCAATATGTTAATAATAATAATAATAATAATAATATCCAATGGTATATGCAAAATTAAATAAATAAATAATAAACTAAAAAAAAATTCCAATGGTGTATGCAAAATTAAAGAAATGGAAAATCAATCAGTCAGTCAATCAATCAATCAAATGGTGTATGCAAAATTAAAGACATCTTTTGGAGAAAAAAAATTAAATTAAATTAAATACTTATGCAATGTTGTATGCCAAAATAAACAACAAAAAAATCCAATGGTCTAAAATTAAAAGCCATTTAAAAAATACATAATTATAAAAAAAAGTTAAATAAAAGATCCTCAAAGCTGTTGGTAAAATAAAAAAAGAAAAGAAAATCCAGTTCATGCAAAACTACAGAAATGAAAAAAAAAAAACAAATGTAAAAATCAATAAAAAGTATCCAATGGATTAAAAACAAATTAAATAAATAAAAAAGTACAAATTACATTAAAAAAATCCAATGTTGTATGTAAAATTTAAATAAAAAAAAACAATAAAAAGATCAATAAAGATTTAGAAATTTTGTTTTGTCTGCAACTATAAACAGTTTCAAGTAGAAAATGTGGTAACAAATATATAATGCCATAGGTGACCCTGGACTACAAAACCATTCATAAGGGTCTGTTTTTTGAAATTCATACATAATCTGAAAGAATAAATAAGCTTTGCACTGATGTATGGTTTGTTAGGATAGGACAATATTTGTCCGAGATACAACTATTTGAAAATCAGGAATCTGAGTGTGCAAAAAAATCTAAATATTGAGAAAATTGCCTTTAAAGTTGTCCAAATAAAGTTTTTAGTAATGCGTATACCTAATTAAAAATTTAGCACTGATATATTTATGGTAGGAAATTTACAAAATATATTCATGGAACGTGATTACTTAATACCCTTAATATGTTTTTTGCCATAAAAGTAAAATCATTTTGACCCATACAATGCATTTTTGGCTGTTGCTAGAAATATTCCTGTGCTCTTTAAGACTGGTTTTGTGGTCCAGCGTCACATATATATATATATAATGCTAATGAATTTATAAAGTTCTGTCACCTTACTTACTTCTTGTTCTCTCTCCCACAGACGGTCCTCCAGGTCCTGAATCACGTCGTCGGAGGACGGAGACGGTCTCAGGGGCGCGGGAGCGTCGCTCAGATGACTAAGGCGCTGGTACGAGGAGGAGCTCTTGCCTGAGGAGGAGCGGCCGCTGTCCGATGCACTGAGGCCGTTCTGGTAGCCTGGCTTGTCGAGTTTGTCCAGGGCGACGGTGCCCAGACGGTTGATGTGGCTGGTGGAGGCACTGAGGGGTCCGAGCGCAGGCGGTGGCCCGTAGCTGGAGCCCGTGTACGTGGGCAGACTGGTCAGAGAGTTCCTCCCGGAGTCCGACAGACTGCCCTGTCCCGCCCGACCCGCGCCGGCGTGCGTCCCGCGGCTGCCGGGACTGTCCTGGTCCCACTGCGGGCCGGACGCGTTCGGACCCCCCTTCTCGCCTCCGCTGCCTCCGCTACCGCTGCTGCCCGGACCGCCGGCCGTCCCGGAGCTGGTCTGGAGGGGACACACCAGGTTCTGCATGGAGTGAAAGCTCTTGGGCACCACGGGTTTGAAGGCTGACGGACGCACCAGGGAGTCATTGGTCTGCACACACAGAAATTCATCAAATACAGAATTCAGTTTTTGTTACTTTTTTAGTATAGCTATATGTTAAAAATGTTTCATTAGCCTTTTTACATTTGATTGATTTGTTTATTCATTGATACATTGATTTCTTTTTGTGCTTTTGTCATGTTTAGTTTGTGTGTCAGTTTGTTGCAAGGTAACATTTTAAAATTAAGTTTTTCAACCAATATTTATATTTTATTTTATTTCATCTTTATTTTGGCGAATGAAACAGCTCTGAAGCTTAAATCTTACTAATTTCTCCATCTTGTTTAAAAATTAGAAGGCCTGGTTTCAATCCCAAAAGTGTAAGCCAGATTTACATGGAAGCTAATTTCTGCCACATAAGAAAAAAAAAATCATGTTTTGTAAATCACAATGACATAAAAAGTCACAATTGTAAGATACTATGATAAAATTCATAGTTATGACAAAAAAGCTGAAATTACAAGATAAATCATAAGTATGGGATAAACTTCATAAATATGACAAAATGATGAGATACTCTGTCATAATTATGACATACAACTTGTAATTATGACAAAATACCGAAATCATGAGATACTAAGCCATAATTGTGGGAAAAAAGTCATAATTATGACATAAAGAGTTGAAATTATGACAGTGATAGTCAAAATATTAATTATAATAGTCAAGAAGCATGTCTTAATTAAGATGTGACTTTTTAAAATCATAATTGTTTCATAATTTTGGCTTTTTATCTCAATTATGGTTTAGTAGCTATCTCACACTTTCAACTACTAAACTGTATTTAAGAGATAAAATTAAAATAACAATAAATTGAATTAAAGGTCAAAATTATGACCTACTAAGTCAAAATTATCAGGAAAAAAGGCAAAATTAAAAAATTAACACCTTAATTATGACATGATTCTTGATAATTGCGAAAATGTAAAACTATGAAAATCAAATTATGAGATAAAATTTCTAAATTAGGACATACTAAGTCATAATTATGACAAAGAGTTGAAATTATGACATGAGTCAAAATTATGATAGTGATAGTCCAAATATTAATTATTATAGTTAAGAATCATGTCATAATTAAAATGTGACTTTTTAAATCATAATTTTGTCATAGTTTTGCCTTTTTATCTCACAATTATGACTTAGTTTGTCCTAATTTAGAATTTGTATCTCAGAATTTTGACTTACTATGTCATAATTTTGAGTTTTAATTTGATTTTATCTCATAAATATGGCTTAGTAGCTATCTCATACTTTCAACCTGGCATAATTTAAACTTTTTATCTCACAATTATGGCTTAGTAGCTATCTCATAATTTAACTACTAAACCATATTTATAAGATAAAATCAAAATAACATTAAATTAGTTTAAAAGTCAAAATGATGACATACTAAGTCAAAATTCTGAGATAAAAAGGCAAAACTATGATGTAAAAAGTCACATCTTAATTATGACATGATACTTGATAAATGCGAGATAAAAATTATGACATAATCAAAATTATGAGATAAAAATTTAAAATTAGGACATACCAAGTCATTATGAGATAAAAAGTCATAATTATGTAATTAAAAGAAATTATGAGATAGCTACTAAAATTGTAGATAGAAAGTCAAAATAATGACATACTAGGTCAAAATTATGAGACAAAAATTCTAAATTAGGACATACTAAGTCATAATTGTGGGATAAAAGTCATAATTATGACATAAAGAGTTGAAATTATGACATAAGTCAAAATTACGATAGTGATAGTCCAAATTTTAATTATTAAAGTCAAGAACCATGTCATAATTAAAGTGTGACTTTTTAAATCATAATTTTGCCCTTTTATCTCACAATTATGACTTTGTGTGTCCTAATTTAGAATTTTTATCTCATAATTTTGACTTAGTATGTCCTAATTTTGACTTTTAATTTATTTTTAATTTATTTTTTTTATCTCAGTAATATGGTTTAGTAGCAGTCTCATACTTTCAACTTTTAATGCCATAATTATAACTTTTGTATCTCATAATTATCACTTGTATGTCCCAATTTACAATTTTTACCTTATAATGTTGACTTAGTATGTTATAATTTTAACTTTTCATCTCACAATTATGGTTTAGTAGCTTTTTCATAATTTAATTACATAATTATAACTTAGTATGTCATCATTTTGGCATTTTGGCATATGTCATATTTTTGAGTTTTTATCTCATAATTATGATTTAGTAGCTATCTCATAATTTCAACTCTTGATGTAAATATGACTTTTTATCTCATAATGACTTGGTATGTTCTAATTTTGAATTTTTATCTCATAACTTTGAATTATTACGTTATAATTATGACTTTTTATCTCATAATGACTTGGTATGTTCTAATTTCGAATTTTTATCTAATAATATTGAGATATTGAACAACTTTTGACTTTCTATCTACAATTATGATTTAGTAGCCATCAACTTTTAATGACGTAATTATGACTTAGTATGTCTTAATTTGACATTTTATCTCAGAATTAAGAATTGGCAGCTACTGTATCTCATAATTTCAACTTTTTATGACATAAATGACTTTTTATCTCATCATTTTGACCTAGTATGTCATCATTTTAACTTTCTATCTCACAGTTAGGGTATCTCATAGTTTCAGCTTTTAATTATGACTTTTTATCTCATCATGTCGTATTTTTGAGTTTATCTCATAATTTCAACTTTTTATGTCACAATTATGATTCATCAAAGCAGGGCGTCCATAAATGTATGTGCTGTAAATGGCTAAATGGTTTATTGTGCTTAGCTGGGTATTTTCTCGTGTTCTTTATTGCACCACTACAAAACATACTAAACGATGCACTACTTACATCTCCTGAACACGGCCGTTGTTGGCGTACCTGTGCGTGCTCGAGTTTTCCCGAGACGGGCAGGATGTTGGGCGGGTTGTGATTATCGGGTTTGGCTTTGCTCTTGTCCTTGTGCAGCGGCGGCGGCTGCAACGGGACGTGATGGCTGCCGTTCTTGTCGTTGTTCAGCACGATGTTGTTCCCGCACAGGTCCAGACTCTCTCCGCGCCTGTGTCCTTCCCTCCGCGCCCCGTTGGCGAACACCACGTTGGACACCAGCCTCTCGCCGTTGAGCGTCTGCTGGCGGTTGGCGTTGTGCGGCGCGGCGCGCTCCGCGTCGGCGTGGATGCGAGCGTTAGCGTGGTAATCCCTCTCTGCGTTGTAGCTGTGCTCGTCGGCGGAGACGCCCTTGGTCTTGGTGCTGGGGCCGGGGATGCGCTCGGCGCTGAAGCTGCGGTCGTCCAGGCGGCGGCGGGCCGAGGCGGGGGGCGGTGCGGCCGTCAGCGGGCCGTTGGGGGTGGTGCGGGTGCCCACGCTGCGCATTGTGATGGGCCGCTGACTGGAGGCCCCGCTCCCTACGCTGCCCATGCCAGGAGCCTCGAGCGCTTCACTCCGCCGCCCACAGCGCCAGCACACACGGGCATGAAGGGGAAGTGAGCCGGGTCACACACACACACACTGCAACACAACACACTGCATTAGTGACTTTATATACAATATACTACACAAGAGGGACAGTTCACCCAGCAATGAAAATTCTGTTATCATTTACTCATGTTAACAGACCTGTATGAGTCAATTTCTTCTGCTGAACATAAAAGAAGGTATTTTGAAGATTGTGTGTAAACAAAGTTGATTTATGAAAAAAATACTGTGGAAGTCAATGGGGACCAGAAATTCATACAGGGTCAGTAAATGATGACAGAATTTTAAATTCTGCATGAACTATCCCTTTAAGGGCACAAATGTGACCCTGGACTACAAAACCAGCCTCAAGTATCACGGGTATATTTATAGCAATAGCCAACAATACACTGTATGGGTTAAAATTATCAATTTTTCTTTTATGCCAAAAATCATTAGGATATTAAGTAAAGATCATGTTCCATAAAGATATTTTGTAAGTTTCCTACCATAAATATATCAAAAAACTTTTTGAGTAGTAATATGCATTGCTAAGAACTTCATTTGGACAACTTTAAAGGCGATTTTCTCAATCTTTTTTGCAGATTCCAGATTTTTAAATTGTTGTATCTCAGTCAAATATTGTCCTATCCTAACAAACCACACATCAACAGAAAGCTTATTTATTCACCCTTACGACTGGTTTTGTGGTCCAGGGTCACAAATGTTGCTGAACACATGATCTGACTGGTTTTGTCAAACTTTTGTTGTCAGCCAAACCCCACTGACTTTAAATATGTTCTTAAAAGTTAAATATGTTCTTAAAAAAGTTAATATTTTTATAATTTATCAACACATTCACATATTTATGGTTCTCTGATGCCAAATAATGATCACATGTAAAAAAAATAAAATATTATGACTTACAATACAAATTATAAAATAGAATTTATACAATAGAAATGATATACAATAGAAATTATGACTTGGTGTGACTAAATTATTACGCAGGAAAAACAAGCAATTCCCAGACTTTTTTGTAAGCCAAATGACTTAGCATGTCATCATTTTGATTTTTTTATCTCATAATTATGACTTAGTAGTGATCTCATAAAATCAGATGAACTTTTTTGTCAGCTAAACCCATTTGAGCTAAAATATATTCTTGAAATCCCCCTGAGATTGAAGTTAATATTTTACTAATTTATCAACACATATGCATGTCAATGGTGTCTGATGCTGCCTAATGGTCACATGACATTCAAGTAAACAAATAAAATATTTAATCTTTTTAGTATGTTATTTATATATATTTTTCCCACTTCAGTTTATTTATCTGTTTTAGAGTTCTATGATTTATTTAATTGCACTCTAGTTAAAACTAAAGGTTCCAAAAAGGGTTTTTCCCAGTGATGCCACAGAAAGTGATACTAAAAAACCTTTCAATGATCACGTCCAAAAAGAACAATTTTTTTTTTTAGTGTGAAGAACTTTTTTTATAATCTAAAAAATATTTTTTTGTGCGACTGAAAGATTCCATGGATGTTAAAGGATCTTCAGTGAACCATTGATGTCAATGAAGAACCTTTATTTTTAATAGTGTATTAGTTTTTCATCAACTTATGAACCCCAGGAAAATTTGCTGGAAACTAATATTTTCTCTCTTTTTGGGGCAATTGTGTTTTTGGACTAAACAATGCAGCAGAATTGGGGAAAAAAATGCAAGGTTTTTGAAAAGTGTAACTTTTAACTTGAGTGACATGTTTTTAGAATGCTATGGCAAGCACCAGATGTAGCAAAGGACACAAGTGCAGCAGTCAAACACATGTAGTGCATGTTTACATAGAAAAACAACCAAAAAAAACTGTGTGAATGGCCTCTATATGAGTGCTGTGCAGTGAAAACACTGAAGCACTGGACTGAACAATCACATCACGAGCAGCTGCTTTATAATATTACAGTCACAGCATTACTACGATAAAACACAACCAATGTGGACGAGCATGAGCCACATGTACAGTACCAAAAACAGTTTAAACATTCATAGTGAAATACATGGACAGTATACTGACATCTTAAGAGAAAGAAAACCGTGATAAATAAACTACATACGTGCGCCCCTCGAGAATTATAAAAGCAGAACTGCTCTCTCCTCATGCTGAACGTTTATCAGAAAGTATCCTCTAAAAAAACAAGACTGCAAGTTCTCATGCCAAAAAATGAAAGGAAAAGACAAAGAGGAGCTTCTCCAGGTAACAGTCGTGTGAGGCACGTGTGTGTATGTGAGGTGTGTAAATATCAACGCGGATCGAAACTGCACCCTGTTTATGATGATCTCTGGAGTTAAACATTAACCAAACACAGAGCAAATCTGACCAGATTCTGAAGTGTGATTGTGCAAATCCTGAAAACAAAGGCACCATTCAAGTGACCAGATCTGTTATTTAAATGATCTAAATGATAGTGTGAACACCAAAAATTACAATTATAATCTTGGCAACTTTCATTTGTGAAAATAAATTGCAAATGCATCAATTTTTTTTTTTTTTTTGCAATATGTGATATTTATGTCAATCAAACTAAACATTCACTATAAATGCATGCTTGACTTGCTCTTACTCTTGTGTGAATCATAAAACTATTTATGAATTACACTATATAAAGAATCCTAGAGGAATTTTTACAGGGCGCCATTTCATTTCTAAGATTTAATTGAGTCTGCAGTGAATGGGTGCCGTCAGAATGAGAAACAGCTGATAAAAACCTCACAATAATCCACAAGTAATCCACACCACTCCTGTCCATCAGTTAACATCTTGAGAAGATCCATCATTAAGACATTTTAAACTAAAATACGAGTCCATAATCCATAGTCCATCTCCTGTTGTCTCTCACATCAAAATCCAGCCACATATATATTTTTTTAGAGCTGTTTTGGCTTGTAAAAAGTGTTTGATCTGTGCAGATTTCTCTCCTGATTCAGACCAAAACCACTTTTTCACCTGAGGAAGCAGTATTATGGACCTGTAATTTAGTAAAAAATGTCTTAATGATGGATTTATTTCAGCTTTTGTCTTCTCAAGATGTTAACCGATGGACTAGAGTGGTGTTTATTACTTGTTGATTATTGTGATGTTTTTATGAGCTGTTTGGACTCTCATTCTGACGGCACCCATTCACTGCAGAGACAGCGATGGAATGACACATTTTTCCAAATCTGATGAAGAAACAAACTCATCCTAATCTTAGATGACCTGAGGGTGAGCACAGTTTCAGTACATTTTCATTTTTGGGTGAACTATTCCTTTAGGTATTAGCTTTTCATAAAAATAGACTCGAATGAGTCACAAATCATCATTCAAAAGTATATAGAGCAAAAAACCCCGGACCACAAAACCAGTCGTAAGTAGCACGGGTATACTTGTAGCAAAAGCCAAAAATACATTGTATGGGTCAAAAATATTGAATTTTCTTAAATGCCAAAAATCATTAGGATATTAAGTATGTTCCATGAAGATATTTTCTACAGTAAATTTCCACCTATAAATATATCCAAACTTAATTTTTGATTAGTAATATGCATCGCTAAGAACTTAATTTGAACTTTAAAGCAGATTTTCTCAATATTTTGATTTTTTTGCACTTTCAGATTGCAGATTTTCAAACACTTGTATCTCGGCCCAATATTGTCCTATCCTAATAACC
>JAHKKF010520272.1:0-21181 GCA_019740295.1 Labeo calbasu | reverse complement strand
TTCCATGGCCCAGGTCCTCCAGTGCTTCATTGTCTGTCCCTGCTCCACGATCCAGGCCCACCTCTTCTGCACGGACATGGCCCTCTGTCCCACCCCCTGTTTTGCTTCTGTTCCCCCACCCTCCTGGACTGTTGTAGTTTTGAGTGCCAGGAGACGCTCCTAGAGGGGGGGATTCTATAATGCTACGCCAGCAGAGGGAGCCCTCACCCATTGACTGACTGTTACCACTCCCTCTGCTGCTTCTATGGTTACTTCCTGTTTGGTGGCCATTTAAGGAGGTCCATACCAAACAGGCCTCGCAAAGTATTGTTTTGCCTGTGCGGACTCTACCAAGCGTTTTCCCTGTTTTCATTGCCTTGTTTTTGTTATTTCCATGGTTTTGTTTTCATAGTCATAGTTTTGTCTTGTTTCATTGCCATAGTTTTTGCCTGGTTTCATAGCCCTGTTTATTTTGCTACTTTGGACTGCTCTCTTGGATTGTGACCTTCTGCCTGTTTATTTGGATTTCGCTTTTGTCTTGCCTACGTTTTACTGTTTGTTTGGAGTTCGACCCTGCCTGTCTTGACTACGATCTGTTTAATAAAGCTCGCATTTGGATCTATCACGCTTCCTAAGAGTCCCGTTACAATAAATAAATTTAAAAAAGGAAATATTACATATTACATAATATTACATATGTATTTACAGAGCTGTACAATTAATAGTTTTTAAGTTATTATCACAATTTCTGCTTCTCTTGATTAATTTTAAATAATTGTCACAATACTTCTTAAAATGTTTTAAGTCTTAATAGTTTTCCTTTTGTTATACTGGGATAAATCATACCGGGATTTATGCTATAATTGTTGGCTGTGGTGCCCCACCTAGAAAATTTTAGCAAACATCTCGTGGAGAAAGCGAAGGAGGAAACGAGGCAACCTAGGAGGACACATCAGGCTGGCTTTCTCTCGGATCCTCCCTACATATCATTTTACGGAAGCTCTACTACCCACTGGATTTGGCCTACTGGGGGCTTCGTCCTGTTCTCCCCCTGCATCTGAAACTTGTTTCTTGTGCCGGCCTCCACCGAATCGGCCTTGGCTCCCAACGACAGAGTAACTTACGGAAATTTGCGCTCACTGAAAAGAGCATCCTCATCTCCTGTTATCATTTCCTCACTGAAGATAGCATTAATAAATGCTCGCTCCTTGGTGAACAAGACCTTTTTATTAAAAGACTTCTACTTATCTCACAACTTGGATTTCGTTTATCACAGAATCCTGGATAAAGGTTAATGATCTAACTGTACTCTCATATGGGCTTGACATGACTGATATTGTGCTCTCAGATATTCTGCTCTCTGACCATAAGCCTATATTATTCTCACTGACTCTTTCAAATCTCTCTCATTTTTTGAATACACCTGTTACTCTGTCTCGGTTCTACTCTAAACAGTTTAACACAAATTTCTTGTGTTTTGCTGAATTTTGCTCACAGTTGCATTTGGATCAACCATTATCCAACTTGGATGCTGATTAACATCTTAGCCTCATGAATTCTGCCTGGCTTAAGGTAGCAAATGCAACTGCCCACCTTAAGCCTCACAAGCTCAAACCAAAATTTGAACTGTGGCAAAACTCTAAAATCTGTCTCTTAAGACAAAACTGTAGAAAGGCAGAACGTAAAAAGGAAAAAAGGACAGGCTGCATATCTCTCTTCAAATGTTTAAAGACTCTCTTACATCTTACCAGACTGTTGCTAAGCCTGTGAAAGCTGCATATATTTCTAATCTAACTGAAACTAATCACTCTAAACCTCTAAAAAGGTTTTGTTTTTAATTATTTAATCTTTTGCAAATCCTTCTGTTAACACCTTGCCTGTTGCCTCTGATGCCCTCTGTGAAAGCTTCTTGAGATATTTTAGTGAAATGTAAAAAATTACTAAAGACTTAGCATCTGCCCCACTTTAATTTTAAATGTCTCTCCAATCATCTGCCTCTGCCTTTTGGGATGCTCTCAAACCTATCAATTTCCAGGCATTGAAGGAAGTGAAAAGTTTAAATTTTCATTCTGTTCTAACAATATCATCCACCTGATATTTTTAAAATTAATTATTGATTTGAATGGGCCACGTCTGGTGTCTCTTATTAACAAGTGTCTCCAAACTGGCTCTGTTCTTGCCAATCTTAAAGTGGCTATGGTCACTCCTCTGCTCAAGAAGCCTTCACTGGATCCTTTTGTCCTAAAAAAAACAACAACAAAAAAAAACTTTCTGCCATTTACTGTCTTACCTTTTATTTTAAAGGTTTTGGAGAAAATTGTGCTGGATCAACTTCAACGTTTTCTGACAAGTAACTGTATTTATGAGGTTTTTCAATCTAGTTTTAAGTCTGCTCACAGCACTGAGTCTGCCCTTTTGAGAGTGTTAATTGTTATTTAACTCTCTACTGATTCCGGAGACTCCGTGGTTTTTATGCTTTTAGATTTGTTGGCCACCTTTGACACCGTAGTAGACCACTCCACACTATTATCTAGATTAGAGTCTTGGGTAGGTCTAAAAGAAAACGTTCTGAAATGGTTTCAGCCATACTTGTAATTTTAAGCTGGGTAATTTTACCTCTTCCCCTGTACCTCTGACATATGGCCTTCCACAAGGCTCTATTCTGTCTCTACATGCTAACTCTGGGCTCTATTCTAAGGAAACATGTTGTGTCTTTTCATTTCTACGCAGACGATACTCAAATCTATCTACCAATCAAAAGAAACAATTCCACTGCGATTACCTCTCCTCTGAAATGTTTAGAGGAGATTAAATCATGACTAGCCCAAAATTTCCTCTTCCTAAATGAAGACAAGACTGAGGTAATTGTTTTTGGTCCCAATGAGAACTCTCGGTGTATATAGGGTTGGGCAATGTCTACCAAATTGGCATCGGACGATGTCTACAGTCAAACATGGTGAAGAGTTGGTGTCCATATTGATGGTTGGTATCAGCCATCGTTGATGGACAATGGCATTGTCTTTCGGCCCAACCCTACTCTGTTAGGCTGGATAGTGACAAGTGGTGGATTGACATTTTCAGGTCTCTCCAAAGTTGAAAGGATTTGCATAGAAAAAATAGTCTGAATACTATTAATAAATATCACATTTTAAGTTAAAAAAAAAAGATTCCGCAAATAGTTGTAAATAAATAAATATTTTGTGCTTAAGTGTGTCTGTTAGTGTGTGTGAGGAGAAAATAACTGGCTCACATTGTATGATTTGGGGTGTCTCTGTTTCCACTGAACTAGGACAAGTTGGGCAATGACGAGTGTGACAATGAGAATGAGAACCATCTCTGCATGCATGGCTTCATGGCCTTTGTGTTTGGCATGCATTTTTGCATGATCCAACCTGCAAAACAGAAAAAATAAATAAATAAATAAGCACACATTTATAAAGAACCATTTGCACAATCAGTTTTAAAGGATGATATTTTTGTTGCTAGATCCTTTTTTTCTTCTGCGGCATGCTAAATATTTAGTTCTTTCACATGCCCTGGTATGTAAATAGGGCTGCCTCCTAATAGTCGACTAACCGTTAGTCGAGAAGAAGAGGCTTGGTTGACCAAAATGTTATTAGCAAGCGGCAAACTCCTGATCTCCCTCTTGAAGCCAACACGGAAGTGACTAAAACTGCAATTCAACAACTGGCCGCTAGAGACTGGCTCCAAAAGGGAGTCAATCCCATAGACTCCACATGTTAAAATGCCCAACTTTACAGTAGAAAAAAAATATGTTTACAGGATACGGGATGTGCTTTCTGCCGTCTCTGTCCCTATCAACTTGAGCGTTTCAAAACTCTTGTGTACACTTGCTTTACAGATACACAGAAAAATATCTATAGAGAGTAAAATGTCTATTTTTAAATGAACCAATTCAAATAGAAAACAAATAATCTCATATTACGTATGTACTCCATATGAAACATGCATACAGGTGCATCACTACTGTAGAGATGATGAGTCAGTGTCACCAACTTTATCTCTTAAGCCGAAAACAAAGAAAACACTAGTTTATCAAATTATTAAAGCGTTAATGCAGTCTCCTTGAAGTTTTGCCTTGACACATTCATAATTATTATATGTGCTGTGGCAAGCTTTTTTGTGTGCGCTCAAGCACTTATTAGGCTATGTAGGCACTTAAAGACTCATTATTATGATTTATATTGTTTATTAACAATAATTACTGTTATTGTTTATTAATAAACTTGCGACTAATAATCAACTTACAGTCAATGTCTTAATAGTCCATGCTTTAAATAAACGACTACCGGTCGACCAGAAAAATCTTTAGTCGAGGGGATCCCTAATACTCAATAACTGATTTAAAGGGGTCATAAACTAAGAAACCAAAATTCCCTTGATCTTTTGACATATAAGCGGTTATTGTACTACGTTATACTTGCATCCTGTAAGTTTTAGAACTCAAAACTTTGTTGTTAGTCTAAAAACAGCTTATTGAAAAGTCTGCCAAAACAACAGCTTTTGGAATCTTCTACTCTATGATGTAATAGTGCCAATTTGTGGAAAAAAGTTATTGCATTGCCTTCCTTCTGATCACAACGTTAGGAAACAGTGGATGAAGTTTATATTTTAATGAAGTTCCAGACCGCGTCAGTAAGAAGTCTGTCCTTTGTTTACTTCATTTTAATCGCAGATTCATTTACAAACAAGCCACAATTTGGTGTGGGATTTTCAAAAAGATTAAAACTAAAAGACAACGCTGTGACGACTATAATGGATCCGACAGTGATGTTTTCATTACGTGGTCACTGTTGCTTTGGCTTATTGCAGATCGGCTGATGCACTGAGTTATTTATGCGTTTTAAACCTAAAACACAGCGCCGTCCATAAATGTACACTGAAAACATTAAACTTGGTTAAGGTAATTGAATTACAAAATTATGTGGCAAAAAAACAAACAAACAACAACAGAAAAAAAAAAAAAGAAAAAAAAAAAAAGAAAAAAAAGGCAAACTATACCTTATGGAATGTGAGATTTTACAAAAACGCAAGAACAAAAAAACCTGCATAAATAAATAAATAAATAAACAGACTACAATATCAGTTGTTAATATTTCACTGGTTCCATGATTTCGATTGCAGCAGCCTTAGCCATACAATAAGCTTTGCACAACATAGGCTCATTGGAAATATGTGCCTCTATATACATTTCTGCAAAACCGAAGAAAAAAACCCCCCAAAACTTATGTGTACAAATCACTGCAGTAAAACTATTTATTTTCACACAAAGCATAATTTACAGGTACAGAGTTTTGATTAATAAAGATCTTTTTTTCGAACCTTTTTTGAAAAGGGCCTTGCGCATTTTACTTTCACTTTCGAATTAGCGGCAACTCAGTGTCAATTGCTTGAATTCAATTCAAGCAACAACAAAATACAAAGTTAAACTCACTTAGCCTGTAAATAAATCATATAACTTTATGAACAAAATGAATAAAAATACACCATACAATATAAAATAATAATTAACTTACACAAAGTTTAAATAGGTATACAAAACCGAAAATAAGTAAACACTGTGGAGCCAAATAAATGAGAAACGTAAAACATTTATTAGCAAAAATAAGAAAGCTTGGAAACACGGCATACACATTGATGTCAAATAAAATAAATTAAGTTAATCTTAAATAAATGTACAAATTAGCAAACACTGTGGAACTGTTGTTTTGAAACTAAATCATCTGCTATCCTCGTCTTTCTCACCTCTCTTTTCTTGTCTGTCAGGTCAACTCGCTCTCCTCACGTGATAAATGTGTTAAAAACCTGAAAAGTACAGATCTTCAATAAGGATCTCCCTAAAATGGGTCATAAATTTCTTTACATTTATTTTTTAAAATTCTGCAGTTACCCTGTAAATAGTAAAATAAAATTTCTTCATATTTTTTTTTTTGATACTTTTTATTTAAAAAAAAAAAAACAAAAAAAAACAACTGTCTTTTTTATTTGGGCTAGTTAAATTAATTTCCAGGTTACCAAAATGTGAAGAGTACCTGCCCAAAGGGCTACCAGGGATTTTAAAATTTTGCGAGCCCTGTAGTTGAACAGTTGCATCCCTAGTTTGTTTGGTAGCTCATGCGATATGGTGCTGCAGCTTGAGTGATGAAGAGCTACAGTACAAACCGTGTGAAATTACTGTTTGACAAAACAGCTCAAATCTGCATAAGGAAGGTAACATACCACGGCTGCATAAAACAAATGTGCTTTTTATATCACTTTTGCATTAGTTAACACTATCGGGTAGGTTTAGGGTTGGGTCTGGTGTAGGGGATATTTCTAACACTATAGAGTATCAACCTTTAGCGACACTCCCCAGACATTTGAATTCTGAACAAATTGCAATACGTACCTAAAGCAGCATAATAAAAAAGCAGCAATATGTGCCTGTACCACTATAATAAAAACATGCCACAAAACATGCAGGAATTTGTCAAAGTTTGGATAAATCAATCAAAAGTAGGTCAGTACACTTAAGTCGAGTCACGACGTGGACTAGTATCTGTAAATATTAAGCCGCAAATATACTATTTAAATATGGATCCTGCATGTTCTGCGTGTCTGTGTATGTGAATGGCAAGGGCGCACGGATTTATTTACTAACGTCACACAGACTGACGCGCGCTGTGATTTCAGTGTCTGTCATCTCACTAAATGAGGACATAAATACATGAACAACATCTCTAAAACTATGGTCATATCATGTTTAATAGGCTATAGAAAATTGAAAGGTCCTCATGGCAACCCGCCAAAATACAAATTCTGTCTAAAAGAAACCGTCAGAAATATATTACTGTGTTGCAGTAGATTAGAATATACGTAATAGGCTACTACTACTACAATTATTACAATTTGGTTTAAAAGAATAATTACACAGTGCACTATTTCTTCCATGTTTTAATTTTAATAGTAAACCCCTATGTTTGCCAAAAATAAAGAGTTTAACTCTCATTTGATTCAAAGATAAATGAAGTAGTTTTTTGCCTTAATTTGCACTGTACTGTAAATTAAAACTAACTGAACTTTTTTAGTGTCACACAGGCCAAGATTAGGATGACATAAGTTGAGACATTTCAATAGGCTACTTAAAGTGTGCCTATAATAGGCTATTAGTGTTACAGTTTCATAAAAAATAGTTCTACAATGGAGCTATGAAGACAATTAAATTATTTACACTTATTATATACATTGTTTTTTTTAAGTCAATCCATTGATGTGCATTAGATGTTGAATTGAATAGTCACCTCTACTATTGTAGGTTATGTTTTAGTTATCAGAAAATAATTAATGAATTATGAGAGGTTATGCTATTACACATACATTTCTAACAAGCCATACATTTCCACAAGCTGTTTAGCTGTAGTCCAATATTCATAGGTTTAATTATGAAGCATACAGTGGCCCCACTTGTAATTCTCTCTATATAATACCCTTATAGTATATTGATGAGCAAAGGATGACAAGAGTAAGAAGTGCAGTGTGGGAGTACTACACTCAACCAATACCAGGGAAGGCAGTTTTTGTAAGATCCCTTGTTATTCTTAATTTGGACATTAATTTTAATATTTATACCAAACATATACAAAATATTCAAAATATTGGTTATTGGTTTACTTGATCTGTAATAATCTGTATCGGCATCGGCCCTGAAAAACATATCGGTCGACCCCTAGTCCTAAACATACTCAGGTGCAGAAACACACATGCATCTGACACTAGGTGGCGGAATAATAAGGCAATTTGCAATTTGGTCTATAACTCTATAAACATAAAAGCTACAATTAAAATTATTTTTTTCCTATGAATCCTTGATTCAGGCCATCCAAAAGATATACTCATCATTTTTCCATCATGAAAATTATTCTGCTCTTTTAAAGTTTTCTGAAAAAACAAAAAATTAAAAAAAAAACTTTTTCAGACACCTTTTGGGTTACGGTTTAATTTGCGTGAAACTTAACACACTTCATCCCCAGACACTACTGACAAAACATTATCAAAGAAAAAATAATTGATTTGCTGAAGCATTACGAAGATATGCTCACTGGCCAATTTATGAAGTACACTTGTTCATCTGCTTGTTAATACAGATATGTAATCAGTCAGTAGGGATGTGCGGGATACTGGTACTGGAAAAAATACCACTATATATTTTATTTCAAACAGTTCAATACTATCATTTTGATCAATTCAGTATTTTATACGCTGCTGTCCCCAAATTGCTGCGAAACAGGTAAACGTGACAACAGAACAATCCGATGGATTAACACGCAGATGAAACCCCAACACACTCCCCAAAGTAATAAATAAAGACAACAGTATAAGTGAAATATGGCAAAACAGTTGATAAAGTTGAACAAGCTGACCTTACTACACCTGTATGCAAGATTTCTCTACTTTATTAGGTTCTTATTTTAAATTAACCAATATTTATTCATAAATCCCAATCGATCTTTTGGTCTATGCTGTTTTCAGTTTCATAGTGCATCTTCCTTCCAATAAATGGCAAAAGGCTAGGCTTTGTGTTACTTTTGATATGAAACAAAGTCTCAGATTTCAAATTCTGTCCATTTCATTATGAAATTCAAGCAATAAATACCGTTTTGGTGCTCTTTAATGTGGCGTGATAGATCGTTGTAGCTTCTGTGTACTTGCCTGTGTGTAATCAAGTGCATAGGAAAACATTCGTGACAGTTTCGTTTTTGTTCTGGATCCAGTGCTCTGCTGCCAGACTGGAGTGTACTCGCCACCAACTGGACAGTGGTGGGAATTACAGCTACAATTTACATATCTTCAGATTTTTCCGTCACTGATAAAAACAATTTTCGGTTAACGCAACCTCAAAATGGTACACAGAGTAATCACTAAATTAAATATAAATCAATGTTAAAACACAATACATTTTAATTTAATTTTTATTTAAATAAAGTTGACAACAACAAATATTCTTATTAGGAATAAAACTGCCTTGTATTTTATCTGTGCAGAGCTGTGGCTGAATGTAGCTGAAGGCCTACTACGCTACTGTATTTTAATGTTGTTTTTTATGGGGGCACTTGGAGAGCCAAATATATTTCGAGGTGGTACTTGGTATAAAAACTTTGAGAACCACTGCTTTTCAGTAAAGCAAACTTTGCTAAAATTCATTTGGTAAGCTGACCTAACAGTGCAGTATTACAGCACTTATTATTCTAGGTCAATAATTAGTTATAACTGATAAATGAACTAATACATGTTTAGTATGTTAACATTACTTACTAAATTGTTTTTTTGTTTTTGTTTTTACCTTTTGAGGCTGGTTATTTGTTACCTATGGTGTCAATCCAGGTATCACATTCTGGTAGGAGTGGGTGATATGGCAAAAATATCATATCAATTTTGTTCAGCAATATCACGATTCACGATTTTATCACGATTCTTTGTCATGTTGGTTTTACTGTTTTGCAAGTTGACTGAGCAGTACAGACAAACTAGTTTCCCTTTTTTTTTTTTAAAAAAAAAAAAAAAAAAAAAAAGCCTTCCAAGGTAATAAAAAAAAGAATGGCAGATATTTAGGTCAGTAAGTGAAGATAAAAACCTTTGTCATTATTTTGTCTTTGTTATTAAAAAATAAGAACAAAGATACACATTACAAATAAACATAATACAAATAAAACAAACAGTGCTTTATTTTTTTCAGGTACAGTAGGTGTATTTAGCATTCAAGAAGTTGAATTAACTAATGTAACAGTGAAACACTTTATACTTATACACTATATACATCAATTGTACATGGTTCTTATTAAAGCAACTGTATTAAAGTTCATCAGTCAAGAGAAGTGAGTGATTTTTCTCTTTGTGTTTTGTTGTTTTAATAACATTAAAGAATAGTTCACCCAAAAATGAAAATTCTGTCATCTGTCTGTCAATACCGTCGTAGTGTTTTAATTTTTATACCATCATTTAATCACTCAGGTTGTTTTAAACCTGAATGAGTTTCTTTTTTCTGTTGAATGTTATCTACATTATTTGATAATTTCTATTATTGAATTCAGTGTAGACCAGCTACTGTTTGGTTACCCACATTCTTCAAAATCTTTTTTTTGCATTTAGCACAAGGAAAAAAGAAAATAATACATGTTTGGGACAACATGTGAGTAAATAATAACAGCATTATATTTTTTGGGTGAACTATCCCTTTAATGACAAGCGGCACCATGTTTAGTACAATTAGTCTGCTGTCCCTTTAAGAGGCATCTAATATACAGGCAGGGATCAATTTTTCTCTCAACTGTTTACTTTCACTATAGACATAAGCCACTGTTTTTATATGTAAACCTTGTGTGTTTTGACAGTATTAGCACAATCAGGCACGATACATAACTTAGGTCAGTAATTAGGCATATTTTGACAGGATTTTAGTGTGTGCGCTTCTGGTGTACGTGTGCTGGAACCGCACACTTATGAAATGTTTAACCGGCAGGGCTTTAAAGCAAATAACATACTTTGAATGTGAATAAGTGCAGTGTCCTGTGAGTGTAACTACCGCTGAGTTAACACTGACGTGAACGTATGTCGAGTTGTACAGCATATTGAGACAGAGGCGCCAGAACTCCAACTGACAGAATAGCATGATACTACCATATTTCTCCAAAAGCAGATCATGGAGACATTTTTATCGGTCACAATCAAAAATTGTCATATCGCACACCCCTACATTCTGGTATCATACAGAAGCCAAAATTATGGTAATCGAGCCATCCCTATCAGCCAATCATAAGCCAAAGCTTAAAACTTGACACACATACTGTAGACAACAGGACATTCTGATGGGTTTCATAAAATTCTCCCATCACATCCTTTACTCCCTTACTACTTTTTATGTATGGAGAACAAGCAATTTTGAGGAATCTTGCTTAGTTTCATGCATTGTTGATGCTCAGAGAGCTAACAGTAAATTCTAATCTATAATCCATTTCAAATGAAAAATGAAGGTTGTAATATCAAGGATAAAAAAAATCTTTTAAGCCTAAACCTCCAATCAGTTGAAATCAGTTTTCTATCAGTTTGTTTTTCTAATTAGAGTTAGAAATAAACATGGGCATGTGGCTAAAATGTCACCAACATGAACAAAAGTGACCAACAAATTCAAGATAATGGGGCAAAAAATGCCCATGTATAATTGAACAAAAAAACATTATGGCTGTCGCGATTAAAAAATTTTTTTTTAAATGAAATAGCGTAAATTTGTGGCAATACATTTAGATCTGTGCACGTTGCATACCTTTTTTTTTTGTGAGTTGTTTTTCAGCGTTGAAAATTACAATTAATCACATGTTTCTTTTGAGCTTAAGACCAACTGCAAAAATGCATAATCAAAGACATTTATAGATGCGTTAAGGCAAAATGATGCTGTGATAAAAATTTATGTGGTGCATTCAATATGGTTCAATGGTACACAAAGTTTGGAGTCAATAGCCAAAGTCTTTCAGGGATTTAGCCTCAATCATTTTGGCAACAAGCCATCAATTTTGTTGATATGTTAAATAATAATGGTTTGGTATATCAAGACAAAAATCAGTAACGTTTTACGGTCATGGCCTAAAGCTAATCTGAATCTAGTTTGGTGAAAATTGTAAAAGTTTAGGAGGAGTCTGAAAATGTAGTTTTTTTTTTTGTTTTTGGTTTTTTTTTTTAAAGAAAATCAAAATGCTATTTGACTCGACATGAGCCAAGGAATCGGAGGAAAACAAATATTGTTGATGGTGCTAGAGAGCTTGATCCAGAGACTTCAAATTTGCTGTGATTAATGTTCACACAGTCTTTTACCTTAAGCAAAAATTAAATACCATATAGCTCAAAAGAGCAATTAAGTGCAATTATTTATATCGGCTGCCAGAACTAACTGTAACAGAAATAATATTACCATCAACTAATCCTTTTGTCCAGCGAAAATTCAGTGTAATTTCATATCAACTCCAAGAAATGTTATTTTCGTGGCCATGGGAAATAACTTAGAGTACCATACATCATAGGGCTGCACGATTAATCAATGGCAATTGTCATGCGCATTTTTTCAGTGAAGCCGGTTGTGTAATCAGTAGTAAAACTCCAGCAAGTGCTTTCAGATGGAGCAGCATTTAGTACACAGAGCCGTAGTTCACTGAAAAGCTACGCTATATCACGTTCATTATCGCAGACTATTTAATCGCACGATTATAAAATCAAACAAAACCGTTTGCGATGACTTCTCAGTGAACTAAGGCTCTGTGTAGAAATGTTGCATTACATGTTTTACTCCAAACTCACTTCATAACGTCAGTCGGGTGTTTGAAATAAAAAAAAAAAAAAAAAAAAAAAAAGAGATGATGTGGCTTTTTACACAGAATAAGGGACGCATAGTATTCATAGTATTCTAAGNCTCCAAACTCACTTCATAACGTCAGTCGGGTGTTTGAAATAAAAAAAAAAAAAAAAAAAAAAAAAAAAGAGATGATGTGGCTTTTTACACAGAATAAGGGACGCATAGTATTCATAGTATTCTAAGCAGTGATAAAGGCATTGCATTATAGACCGTTTTCACAAGACTGTTAAGATGCGTTTCAACGGTCATTAGCATCATAAATCTTTGAACGTTTTTTAGATTTAATTTTTTTTTTTTTAACGTATGTATATTTAAAACACTACACTTTATATTATATCACCTTTTCATCAAGCTACAAAAGGCCCTATGGTCTTTGGATGGAGATTTACTGCTGATCACAGGACCATTGATATTTCATTTCAACTTAGTTACAGCCCTACAACATCATCTGTGAAACATGGTGGAGCAGTGTGATGGCATGAACATGCATAGCTTACTGGTTTCTGGCATTTAGTGATGATGTGACAGAGGACAGAAGCAGCCGGAAGTATTTTGAAGTGTATAGGGATATACTCTCTGCCCAGATTTAGTCAAATGGAGCAAAGTTTGGGGCGCTTCATAGTACAATGGACAATGACCTAAAACATACAGCAAAAGCAACCCAGGAGTTTTTAAAGGTAAAAAAGTGAAATATTCTGCAAAGGCCAAGCCAGTCTCCTGATTTCAACCCGACTGAGCCCCTGAAAACAGGATAAAATTTTTTTTTTTTTTTTTTTTTTCTCAATATTTTGATAGCTTGAATTAAAGCTTAAAGTCTGCACCTCAATTTCACCTTGATTGTTTTATTTTAAAGGGGTCCTATTATGCTTTTTTACTTTTTGCATTTTAGTCAGTGTATGGTGTGTATGTTTGGGTATAAAAAAGATCTACAAATTTACAAATCTCAAAGTCCACTCCAAAAGGATACATTTCATTTTTAAAAAAATATGTATGTAACAAAGTTTACATTTTGGGGAGGAAGAGCAGGAACCGGCAAACTTTATTAATTAAATAAGCAAACAACAAAATTAAAGTAAGCGTCAGCCGCCTCATGGCAGAATACAACGTGTATTTGTGTTTGCGCTCTGTTTTAGAAGTGTTGAACACTGTAGCCAAACACATACATATTGATTTCTGGAATGCAATGACCAAACAGAGGCGTTTCGTGTGTCAGAATCCACTTGCCAAGTTCAGTCCTGCGTTCTGGAAGCTCGCGAATTCTCTCTTTATAACAAAGTGTAGACGCAATGTAAATAAGAGATTAACTGTGCCGTGTAGAGAGTCTTTTGAGTTTTTTGAGAGTTTTTGATGTCCGCGGGATGAATCGACTCCAATAACATAATATTCAGCCCCTGAAATGCGGATTTACCAGGGGAACCTCAAAAAAAAAAAAAATTATATTTTATTCCCTGGGACTTGATTTTTATTGATTTTTAAAAGTCACACTTGTGTGTGGTGTTCCCGGACTCCAAACAACTGCTTATAAATCTCTCAATATGCTATATAATCACCAGGATAAATGAGGCCTACGATTAATCCGATGCAAATAGAAACACAAAACCAGTCCTAAATGAAAGAAAACAAGTTGACAAAGAGATTGAATCCAATATTTAGTGATAATATACCATAATGACAGATTTATAAGCAATTGTTTGGAGTCCGGACATTTTTGACCAGGAACACTACAAGTGTGATAGGAATCCGAACACAACCAGAAGGTTAAAGTTACAATAAAACACTTTTTTGTTTAAAAGTAGAGGTCGTGTTCTTTTGATCTATTATATGTTTAAACATTCATACTACAAAATATTCTGGGGGTCATGAAAATGTAGAGAAAATTAACAACACTGATATTTTACACTGGTGGTGGCTGCCATTTTTTTTTAATGCTGCAGAGGAAAGAGTTAATTATGTCCGTTAAAGAAGAAGTCCACTTCCAAAACAAGGATTCACATATAATGTACTCACCCCCCTTGTCATCCAAGATGTTCATGTCTTTCTTTCTTTAGTCTTAAAGAAATTATGTTTTTTAAGGAAAACATTTCAGCATTTTTCTACGTATAATGGCCTGCTATGGTGCCCCGATTCTGAATTTCCGAAATGCAGTTTAAATGCGGCTTCAAACGATCCCAGCCAAGGAAGATGGGTCTTATCTAGCGAAACGATCGGTTATTTTCATTAAAAAAAAAATACAATTTAAATACTTTTTAATCTCAAACGCTCTCCCTGAACTCCTTCTGGCTCAAGACAGTTCCGACCCAGTCTTTGCAAAGTGAACATGCAAAAAAGATCAAACACCCTTAACAAAAAAGGTAAAAACAGCGTTTTTACAACAGTTTTTCAACATACCCTAATTGTCATGAACCAGAAAAAAAAAACAGTCCAGGCAGAGTAAGACAAGATGAGTGTTTGACATTAAAAAGTATATAAACTGTATTATTTTTAAGAAAAAAAACGATCGTTACGCTAGATAAGACCCTTCTTTCTTGGCTGTGATCGTTCACAACCGCATATGGGATTGTTTGAAGCCGCATTGAAACAGCATTTTGGAAGTTCAAAATGGTGGCACCATAGCAGTCCATTATATGAAGAAAAATACTGAAATGTTTTCCTCAAAAAACAATTTCTTTATGACTGAAGAAAGAAAGAAATGAACATCTTGGATGACAAGGGGGTGAGTACATTATATGTGAACCTTTGTTTTGGAAGTGGACTTCTCCTTTGGAAATGAAAGGGACTTCTTAATTATATCCACTCAATAGCCTACAAAAACAATCCAAGTTCCACACATAACAGTGAAATATATAATAATAAAAACGTCGCAGGATATTTGTGTGTCTATGGTTAGTTGCACAATGCTGACTTTTGTGATTGGCCATAATACATGCACACTGGATTTGAGACTGAAAATTCGCATTGCATGTCTTCGATGAAAAGAGGACGGGGTGGTTGTTGCTGGTTACTGTATGATGCTTGAAATCACGAAATGGCCTTAAACCATTAGTCAATAAACTACAGAAAGTTATAAACACTGTCGTCTGATTTTGCTCTATTTTGTCATCGTAAATAATTATAAAGCCACAGCTAAGCCGCTGCACGTTGACTGAATAAATGTATGAATTTGACATAAAAGATGACATACATTTAATAAGGTTAGAAGAAAAAAAAATTTCAAATCAAGAAGTCAAATATCACCTCATAATGGAAAGGTTAATTTTTGTCATTGATCAGAAGGTGCTCCTAAACACATGGGCTCATTAATGATGCCACATGTGCAGATTCCCACACAATGCATCTTTAATTTGTTCAGAATTACACAGCTAATTATTCTCCAAGCAGAGATTATGTTAAACGAATGTGTGTGCCCCACACAATTAATGGACATTATTCATTGAGCTATAATTGTGCAGGGAGACAATGAATTGCATGTCTGTTGCATAATCCAATATTTTATTCAGGGCAAAAAAAAAAAAAAAAAAAAAAAAAAAAAAAATTTCTACAAAATATAGTTTATATAGAAAATGTGATGCCGACACATTCAACAAGTGAAACACCCGCGCTCAGCTGTAAATCGCAATGGCAATGCCCTGCCGTTNATTGAGCTATAATTGTGCAGGGAGACAATGAATTGCATGTCTGTTGCATAATCCAATATTTTATTCAGGGCAAAAAAAAAAAAAAAAAAAAAAAAAAATTCTGTACAAAATATAGTTTATATAGAAAATGTGATGCCGACACATTCAACAAGTGAAACACCCGCGCTCAGCTGTAAATCGCAATGGCAATGCCCTGCCGTTAGTTTATCCGAGGATATGTCACAAACCGCCAAGCATTAGGTCTACATTTAAGTGAAAATGAATGGCAGGTAATATGCAGCTTTTTGTGTGTTTGAAACCAGCAGGAAAGTGATGAACACTGATTCACACAAGGTCACATCACGCAATTGCAGTGCTTCTGTGAACCGAGAAAACAGAATAAAACTATATAGGCTACATAAAAAGGAATATATAGGCCTATACACTAAATATATTTTACTTAAATCATTAACAGATTTACAAAATGAAAGAGAAAAATATGCTGAGTTTCGGATCATTGTAGCACACTCCGAAGTTCATGGAAAGGAAACCGAGATGGCAGAAAGCCATTTTCTTTATTTTGCAAAAGCTTTTTATAGACACTTTGTCTATAGCAATTTATTGCTCTGGCTACATCTGCAGTTCCAATGCCTCCCTTCAGCAGGACCATGACATGTCCATGCAGTTGTTTAGGAACCCTGGACATCTTACTTCCGGTAGAAATGTCGATTTAATGTCCCAGGTTATTGGAATTTCATGTAAACTCTTAAGAGTCTTAAGTACTGTTCTACAGGTGCATGTGTTTATGGTTCTTTGAACAAGTTTATTGTTTAAACACATCCTATTTGGATTTTACTAAATATTCTTTAAACTAGTGTGTCCTGAAAAAAAGACATTCCTTTTTTTTTTTTTTTAAAGGGGGGGGGCATTTAAATTCATAATAAAGAAAGATACAGACCTCCACTTCTCCTCTGGTGAGAGCTCGGACAGACCAATCTGTTGAAACATGAATAATTTCAGCAATAGGTTACAGCAACATTTTCTTTTGCAATTAGACAGTTATTATTTTAAATATTTAATGAGATCTCTAAATTACAACATATGCTATCAAAGTCAAATGCAGAATGATAATTTAGACCTGAGATTTGAAACCAAATTACAGGGAGGTAAAAACCGACTTCAGAAAGATGGCAGCATCATTGTTGCTTTTACACAGAGATGGGTAAATGTATTAATAAAATATAAAAACTTTAGCAATCTTTGTTTCATTATATGCCAATTGGTGGCACTTCAAAAAAACAAAACAAAACAAAACAAAACACTCAAGAGTAATTAAATATATCCCAATGTCCTTTTAGATTTTGGGTCATCTCAAACTTTTATTTTGCTATCTCCATTTTTAAGGCCCTAAATGGTTTAGTTCCAGAGAAAATAGAATCTCAATACAGCTTCAAGAGTAAACTGTTAAACTGTATTTAACACATTTCAGTGTTTCCCCTGCCATTTATTAGGGGGGCGGCCCCCCTTGAAGGTCAAGTTAATTTTATTTTCTATAAAGCGCTAGATCACAACAAAAGTCATATGAGGTTACCTTTCCTAAAGAACAGGTCTATGCCTTGTTATTTTATTAAACAAACCAAATGGTCTTATGTTATTTATCTTATTTATACGACAGCATGTAATTTCTGTCTCTACATGGACGCGCGTCTACAATTTCTCCTCCGCGAAAATGCGGACGGGATCGCGGAGTCCATTCATAAAACCGGAATTTACTCTATAGCGCGGAATGCCACGGAATTCGTCCATTTTTGGATGAATAAAACAAATTTGGGTCAGTCACTTAATTCTAATCGCGATATAGACTAATGTCTGGGAATATTAAAACGCAAAAAGACGGTTTAGATATAAATCCTGCATGTTCCGCTTGGCTCTGTTTGTATGAATGGCGCAAACACAGGTTTGTTTACTACACAAATACTAAAGCACAGCTGAGGCTGATTTTCGGCCTCTGCGTCTCATTATATGACGACATGAACACATGAACTTCATATCCAGAGCTGCTGTGGGAGTCACTTCATGTGAATTTTACCGTTTCATTTGAGAAAACTAGCATCATATCATACTGCATACAAAGAGAAACTCTAGGGCAACCTGTCAAAATAAAAGTACGGTTTAACGTGTAACAGAAATATATTACTCTTGTATTACTTTTGTACAGTATAATGTAGGTCTTTATATATTTCTATTTCTGGCCACTTTAAATAAAACAATTAAATGATAAAAATAAATATTATAACCAGATTAACCACTTGATTGTAGAAAAAAATATTATTTAATATTAATATTATTAAAACTTTTTTTAAAAGAATATTCACACAAATTTTCTTCCATTAATTAGTTTTAACAGTAAACCTCTGTTTGTTTGCCAAACAATAAAAGGGTGTAATTTTAATTTGATTAAAAATAAATAAATTATTAATGTCTTCATTTGATTATCAAAAAAATAAGTAAATGATAATAATAATAAAACAAAAAATTCTGAAAAAAAAGATTGTAGGGCCCTATTGTTCAAAATGTAGAAATTGAGAGATTTGGACTCTTTTTTTTTTTTCACTGAAATAAATGTTTTTGTTACTATACAGAGAGTAAAGTTACTGGAAAAAATTACTGTTGGGTACCGTCATCCCCCAATACAAATTTAGATTCTAATTCTTAAATTGTTCTTTTAAAATATTCATTTTCAAGGCCCTGTATTGTTCAATACCAGAGAGATTGGTGTCTCAATGCATCTCCATGTCCAGTTGTTAAATGTTACCCATTTTCAGTGGTTGAAAACCAAATGTGAACCACTTTGTGTACAGCTGATACTTAAAGGGGAATGTCTGAAGAACAAATAATGTTGAAAGTAGACTTGTAGCTTGTTTCCCTCTATCAAAACAACTACATAGAACATTCCTATTGATTTTGACAAGAAATATATATTAGGGCTGCCAATATAACAAGTCAATTTAATTTAGTGATGAAAGAAAAACACAGCAAAAATAACTGCATTTAACACACCCACCTAAGACCTACGTAGCTCGTCTTACATTTTATACAGTTGATTGGATGAAAGACATATAACAACATTTAGGATGCATTGAGGAGGAGCCCAAACTACACTCAGAATTGATGCTGACATTATGGTCCATGATATTGGCACAGATTCTGTATAATAAACAATTCTTTGTGAATGTATATAGTTCTTAAGTTGCAAAAGATGTTTCGTTCCCAAGACATTTACACAATTGATTAACTAATTGACACGTCTATTCTGTAGCACCTAAAAAAATTATTTGGTGCCTAATTTTGTTTCTCATAGGAGCCAATGGCTCCTGAATTGATCTTTTTTGTCTGGAGCCCTGCAAATGCAGATGTGCAAAGCTAGTCACATCATACAGAGAAAGACTTGAGGCTGTAAAGATACTTCAAATAAGCACAAAGTTAAGGGTACGAATATTTATGCAAAGTACTTATTTCAGTTTTTCCAAAAGTTTTCTTTTTGTCAAACACATCTTATCCAGCAAACATACACTGGCTCACACCCTTCTCTCCACTCTCAGAGGCAACAGTCTCCAAGCTCTTTCTCAAACAGAATAACCACCTGGATAGCAACCAGTCTGACTTCAGAAGTGGATATTCAAAGTGCCCTGCGCTCAGATGCCTTAAGACTGGCAAGAGCAGCTTCTACATCTTCGATACTTATCTTGCTGTATCTGTCTGCTGCTTTTGGCATCTGGTTAACCACCAGATCTTCCTGTCAAACCTCTTAGCAAAGGGCATCTCAGGAGCCGCACTCCAGTGGTTTAAGTCTTACCTCTTAGATAGGTCCTTCAAGGTACCTTGGAGAGGTGAGGTTTCCAAGTTGCAACATTTAGCTACTGGGGTGCCTCAGGGCTCAGTTCTTGGACCTCTTCTCTTCTCTGTCTACATGGCATCACTAAGTTCTGTCATTCAGAAACATGGCTTTTCATATCACTGCTATGCTGTTGACACTCAACTCAACCTTATTCTATCCTGATGACCCGCTGATAGCTTCTTCCATCTCAGCAAGTCTAACAGAATTTTCTTGGTGTCTGTTAAGTAATCACTTTCACTTTCAACTCTACTTGTAGTTTCAGTCTACCTATCACTTCATCACAATTTCTCCACGCACAACCACCACAACACCTTCTAGAACAGCCAGGAACATTGGAGCTGTGATTGTTGATCAGCTGAATTTCACAGAGCACATTGTGACAACTGCTAGGTCCTGCAGATTTGCCTTACACAACATTAGGAAGATCAGGGTCTTTATTTTAAAACATGCTACACCTTGTTCAAGCTCTTGTTATGTCCAGGCTAGACTACTGTATTGCTCTCTTGGCAGGTCTTCCAGCCAGTTCTATCAAACCTCTGCAACTAATCCAGAATGCAGCTGCAACCGCACGTCACACCTCTGTTCATGTATTTGCCCTAGGGGTAGACGATACTGCAAATTTTGGTATCGATCCGATACCAAGTAAATACAGGGCCAGTATCGCTGATACTGATACCGATACCAATACTTTTTCCTTTTAGAAACATACATTTAAATGACCAATTACACTTTGGAAATTAACAATAACTAATGTTGATTTAAATAAAATATTACATTCACCTTAAAGCTATGTAGATATTCTTTGCCTTACTGAAAAAAGTTTGCAAGCAGAGGTGAATATGAAAGCAATGCGTAAAGTTTCATGTTAAGCATTTTTTTCCCATAGAGTTATAAAAAAACAAACAAAACAAAAAAAACACTTAATATGGCTTAATGCATTAAGAAAGTAATAATATATTAATATAGTAAACTATATGCAAGCAAGCAGACCTGGATATGAATGCAAAGTGCATGCATGTTAAGTGTTTTCCTCTCATAAAAAAACATTATAAAGAAAACATTTAACGTGGCTTAAAGGAGAATTCCACTTCCAGAACAACGATTTACAAATAATTTAATTATTCTCTTGTCATCCAAGATGTTTATGTCTTTCTGTCTTCAGTTGTAAAGAAATTATGGTTTTTGAGGAAAGCATTTCAGGATTTTTCTGCATATAATGGACTTCATTGGTGCCCCAAATTTGAACTTGCCAAAATGCAGTTTAAATGCAGCTTTGAAGGGCCCTAAACGATC
>JAHKKF010520271.1:1140-12566 GCA_019740295.1 Labeo calbasu | reverse complement strand
TGTGTGTTTTCAGCTGGGTTTGGTGACCTCTCGGGCCTGGCTAACCTCGGTATGGGATCTGCCAACTTCATGGAGCTTCAGCAACAGATGCAGCGGCAGCTCATGTCCAACCCTGAGATGCTGTCTCAGATCATGGAGAACCCGCTTGTGCAGAGCATGATGTCTAACCCTGACCTGATGAGGCAGATGATAGTGGCCAACCCACAGATGCAGCAACTAATGGAGCGCAACCCAGAGATTTCACACATGCTCAATAACCCAGAGCTCATGAGACAGGTATGTTCTTGTGTATTTCCATGCTGTAGTACACGTCCAAGTTAATTTCACTTGATTTGTTTGCAGTAATACAATGCTCGAGTGAGTGTGCTGTTATATTTTGTCTTCGGAAAGTTCTAACTAGCCCCTCTAAAAGTTATGCATTATTTAAGGAACTGATTTGTTTTTATTAACATTCTTTTTTTGTTTGTTAAGACAATGGAGTTGGCACGAAACCCAGCCATGATGCAAGAGATGATGCGTAACCAGGACCGGGCGCTTAGCAACCTCGAGAGTATTCCCGGGGGTTACAATGCTCTTCGGAGGATGTACACAGATATTCAAGAGCCCATGTTTAGTGCTGCACGTGAACAGGTTAGACAAATTAATTGATTAGAGAAATATATTTATTTTGAAATGTGTATAATTTATATTTATAATTTGAAAATATTGTAATTTTTCCAATAAATGTTACTGAATTGGTCAAATCCAAAGTCTAGCCTTAAAACTTATTTGAATTGGCAACATTAAATGTTATATTGCATCATCTTTTGAACAGTTTGGAAATAACCCCTTCTCGGCATTGGGTGGAAATACTGATAACCCTGGAACGCAGCCCTCCAGGACAGAAAACCGAGAGCCCCTGCCAAATCCCTGGGGTCCCCCTGACACTGCCGCCACCACCACCTCTGGGACGGCTACCACCACCAGCTCCACCACAAGCTCAACCACACCCAGTGTGTCCAACCCTCTGGGCATCAGCTCCTCTAGCCTTGGAAACGGTAATGGCCTTTTATGTAAACATTTGTAAACCAGGTCCATTGTTGTTTTTTTTGAGGATATGTTCTAGCAGAAGCAAGTGGGTAGTATAAGTGCACAGATTTAGTTAATAATATGTATTTATGTTTATATCTCAGTGTAGAATTACTTAGTGTCTCAAATTTATTTACCAATTATTATTATTTTTTTTTTTTTGGTGGTTTGCCTTTAGGTATGTTCAACAGTCCTGGCATGCAGAGCCTAATGCAACAGATCTCTGAAAACCCTCAGCTCATGCAGAACATGCTTTCTGCACCTTATATGCGCACCATGATGCAGTCCCTGGCCCAGAATCCTGATATTGCCTCACAGGTAGCAATACCATCATTCCCAAAAGTTCATTATTCATAGAAGTTTTAATTTACTTAATTTAATTGTTGCGTTATTAATATGTTCTAAAATCGAATCATTTTTTCAGGTATTGATGAACAACCCCCTCTTTGCCGGAAATCCACAGCTGCAGGAGCAAATGAGAGCGCAGTTACCTGTATTTTTACAGCAGGTGTGTCTAGTTGGAATTGTTGTAGGTTATGTTTTTGGGATATAGGTTTCATTTATTTTTATGTGCTAACTGACTTGTTTTTCTGATTCACTTGCAGATGCAGAACCCGGAAGCCCTTTCTGTCATGACAAATCCTCGAGCCATGCGAGCCCTAATGCAGATCCAGGAGGGACTGCAAACCCTTCAAACCGAAGCCCCTGGTCTCATGCCCAGGTGCAGTTCTGTTTGTCAACCACCATATATATATATACACGCACACACACACACACACACACAAGTTTTGAATAATTTGAGATGTATATGGAGAGTTTATTTGCAAAAAAAAAAAAAAAAAATTAGTTTTTTTTTTTTTAATTTTCAAAAATCATGTTTTTTTTTTTTGTTTGTTTGTTTTGGTTTTTTTGAGTTGGCTGCATTTTTTTTTTTTTTTTTTTTAGTTATTTTTAATTAATTAAAATAACCCAACTGCCGTTTCATTGAGATTAATTGAAATGCACAATGACAATTTCTTTTTTTGCAAATGAATTCCTCATTCGTATATTTATATTAGTTCCTTATGCTTGCCAAGGCTCAATTTATTTAATGGAAATTTTTTTTTTTTTTTCTTCATTAACAGTTACTCCGGTCTTCAGTGGTCCTTCAGAAATCATTTGAAATATTTCTTATGACCAGTGTTAAAAAACACTATAATAGTTTTGCTGCAAATGGGTTTCTTTTTTTTTTCAGGATTCTTTGAACAAAGTTCAAAAGAAATATTTATTTGAAATAATTTTATCATTTTTAAAATAACTTCTTTTTTGGTAACATTACAAAAGTCTTTACTGTCACTTTTGGTCAGTTTAATGAATCTTTGCTTCATTTCAGTTTTGAATGGTAATGTATCATGGTTTCTGTAAGAATTTGAAGCAGCACTGTTATGTTTTTAATTTTGAAATGGATATTTTTAAGCATTTGAAGTTTTGAGTTTATTGTGAGGTTTATATCGCTTAGCTACTTCGTTCTCTACAGAGTGATAAACCCTACAGAACACATCCTCTTTCTACTAGTTATTTCCCTCTTGGCTTTGTCGTCAAGTAATTACAGCTTCCTCTAGATTAGTGCACACATGCTTAAATGGATTTGTCTTATTCGTTTCGTAAATTATTTGACAGATCCCATAATCAAAACAGTGTGAGTGGCAACATCTGCACTTTCCCAATTAAATGTGTCTTGTCTCCTCCTAGTCTGATACCTGGTGGGATGGCTGCTGGTATCCCTGGTGCCCCACTGCCCACAGGGGTGAATGTGACCCCTGAGAACCCTCCGCCCTCAGGCCAGGGCCCCGCCCCCGCCCCCACCTCCACCCCCGCTGCTGGAACAAACACCGCCCAGCAGCAGCTCATGCAACAGATGCTACAGATGTTTGCTGGAGGGAATGCATCGGTACTTAAGTTTTTTTGGTTGTTGTTAATAACATATAACACATTCTATATTCTATATTGATCTATCCCAGCACATTTTCTTAATGACACACAAATATTTTGCGTTCTCATGATCACAAAATGTCTTTGACAGTGTGCTTTGTGCCATTCCTTTGGCAAAGCATCTGTCAAGTGAATTAAAATCAAATGCACAATATTTCAAAGTGCCCATACGAAATTGCAAAAGGCAGAAGTGTTTCAAACCAAGGCATGCAGTTTGCTCATGATCAGCTTGTGATCCACATTTTTTTGTGGCCAGATGATTACAGCATTTCACTAGATTTGTAATGACTCATTTGTGAACCTGTTTTGACTGAACCGGCAGGTTTACGCCAAGATAACTGCTCAAGGGTTTGCTGTTGTGAAGTAAAATATGCTTATTACATTATTATATGCAATTGTAATACAATAATATGTTACTAACTTTCTACTACTAATAATAAAACTATTAGAGTATAATAACAATAAATACTGGTGAAAAAGAGGTTTCGAGTCCAGCTAAAAGTCAGTGCAGAGACTTTTTACTGGTGTAAAAAGACTTTTTAAGGTGTATCACCAAATCCTGTGGGAAACACTTAGTATGCTTTGTATGTTTGATTATACTCACTTCTTTTCACTTCACTTTGCAGACTCAGACTCCGGAAGTGCGTTTCCAGCAACAGCTGGAGCAGCTGAGTGCCATGGGCTTCATCAACAGGGAAGCCAACCTTCAGGCCCTCATCGCCACCGGGGGCGACATCAACGCCGCCATCGAAAGACTGCTCGGCTCTCAGCCTTCCTAATTCCATCAACTGAGAGCGTGTGAAGGGAGACAAGAAGCAAACATAGTCCTCATCACATAAAATCTGACAAGCCCTACATAGACAGAATTCCAATTACTCCAATCGTGTTTTTTTTGTTTTTTTTTTTTTTCCTTCTTTTTTTTTTTTTTTTTTTTGTTTTGTTGCTTCGATCAGTCGATCTGTGAATCATAAGCAATGAGGGTTTCAAATTTGTTTCCTTGAACCAAAAAAATAACAAACAAACCAGAATCGCCGTGGAATGACGTCACACTAACCCCTCATCACTAGTAAGATGGGACAAAGCTTACATTTGCTGAACCAAGTTTAAGTTACCATTCCTTACAATTAGAACACACTCACCTGAGGCACTACTCGGTGGTTAGGGGAATAAAATCCATACGCTTGAATTCCGTGGCCCAGAGGGATTCTTGTCTTCTGTGAAAAATGCTTGGTTTCCTTAATTTCTCTCTGTTTCTCCTAATTCATGCCTGATCGAACCAGTATTTATTGCAGAAACGTAGAGCTTACCCTTTACTCCCTTTCCGCCCTCCTCAGTTGACGTTGATTTGAGCGTTCCTTGACATTTTGATGTGTTAATCGAAATCTAATAGACATGAACATGTTGGAGCACTATAACACCTTGACTCTGATCGCTTACACTTCAGCTATTTTAGAAAGGAATGAGTTGTGGAGATGAGATTTGGAAAAGATTAAGTCATCTCTTTAGTCGTTTGCCTTTGTGAGGAGTGTACATGAATTGACAGTAAAGGCTTGTCATATGGGTAAGGTTGTAACAAAGCATCAATAAAATATTTCTCAGCTTAACAAGCAGTGGCGAACGCAAACACCATTTGTTTCGACCGTATCTTTATGCTTTGACATAGAAGTACTCTAGTGCCTGGAACCAGTTGTATTGTGTAATGGATACATCATCCTCAACTTGCTCTGGCAACAAAAAAACAAAAACGGGTTACAGCATGATAGTGATGTTAGCTTCTCTCATTGCTAACCAACAGCCATCTAATGGAACTAACCGAGTTTTATTGTGAATTTAAAATGTGTTAAACTTTTTTTTGCTGCACGTCCATAATCTATTCTTTATTCTACTTGAATTACATTACAGAAACCTACATTCATTTTGGTTTGTAATTCCTTCTAACATCTGATTTTGTCTTTAAATCAATTGTTTTTTGATCTTTGCAATATTGAGCTGCATGACCAGGCAATTTTAGTTTAAGAAGTTTTGCATGATCATATTTTCTTATCACTGCAACATTTTTAATTATCGTCTAATTAACGTGGAGGTCACACACAATCAGTTGTTCTTGTTGATAAGTTACATAACCATTTAGTTCCGCAATCACAAAGCTTTAGACATTAGGATTGCTTTAGCTAGATACCTTAACTTTTTAAAATATAATTTATTGGTCATTTGCTTGAGAGTGCACAATATGAGATTTGAAAACCAGAAGTTTTAAAATTGTGATTTCCAGGATTGGAAACATGGTGAATCCTGTAGTTGATTTTGATATGCTCAGTTGTAAAATTTGCTTTTTGTTGGTGCAATTGCTATAAACAACTCTTTAAAAAAAAAAAAAAAAAGATTCTTTAAAAATGATGGGACTTACTTGGTTAAAGTCTGGAAACTCTTAAAAATCAAGGTTCAAAAGGGAGGCCAGGTGTAGAAATCTCATTTTGGGTTTCTCAAACTAGTTAACTATTCTTAAAATAAACCTTTTTTTCTGATGTAAAAAAAATTCTATCATTTAAAGAACCTTTTTTCAAAAATAAGATTTAGTGCATTGAAAAGGTTCTATGGACATTAAATGTTTCTTATGAAACAAAAAAAGCCAGTAAAGGATATTTATATTTAATAGTGCATATTTTAAACAGGAATTGATTTAGGAGGGTGAACGAGTTGAAAAATGAAGATATTCGTTATCGAAGTTAAGCTTTCTTAACCTAAGGGTTGTTGTCCTTACCTCCCAAACGAAGGTCAAAACAAAAGGTGGTGAAGTCTCAAAAGTATATTTTTTTGTTTCTACATACAATTATAGATATGTAAACATGGTTAAAAAATAAGTTAACAGTAACATTAAATAGACGTTATCAACACTATACTACTGGAGCGGTTTATACTGTAGAATTCGTGTCGGACCGACAAAACAGAAGTACTATTAAGTACCGTTATTTGTGGTTTTATAACGCATTTATGTATCTATAGTATATAAGAAAGACGCTTTTAAAGTATTAGTTGTGTTTGCGCTCCAAAACGTAAAGGTAGCCTATTAATTTTGTTTCCGCCTCAAAATGACAAATGAAAACTTTTTTAATTTCTTAGCCAACAAATATAACGCTGGTTTTGTCCTTTTGTTTTATTAATGACTCGGAAAAACAAATAAATAAATCATCCATGTTACGTTCAGTGATCTAGGCCACGTTTTTGTAGTTCGTAGGCACTTCCGTGACACTACATTTCCTATGAATCATCAGAGCGGAAGTTAGAAGTCAGCTGATGTTCTTGTTGGGCTGCTGGAAGTTCTTGCTATAATCTCGCGTAAATTTTAAACGTGTATTAATATAATCGCAGTTTTCCTTTAAATTATGTTGCGTCCTAAAGCATTAACACAAGTACTCAGTCAAGCAAATACCAGTGGCGTACAAAGCACGCTGTGAGTATATGAAATTCAGTCTTTGTTCATCAGTAGCTTTAGCTGACTGATAAATTGGTAAACAATATGTTGTACATTTGTTATTAACATGCTCTCTTCAGTTAAAATTAAGGTATTTGGGTTTTGCTGAGTAATGTCGTCTTGCGTGTTAAATCGTTAACAATGTCATACACAAACAGAAGCTCCAAACGTGATTAGACACTTGAGCCAGACTTAAAAGTATCGAAATGTCTTCCCATTATATTACATAACAAATCAAATGTTATTATTTTAAAGAAATATAGCACACATACACCATTTAAGCAAATAATGACACAAAAATAAGTTTGATGTTTAATGTGTATCTGAGTGAACTCAAGGAGAACTGGCCTCATCCACTAAAAATCACGCAAATACCAGTTCACTTTTAATAAACTAGTGTGCATTAAGCAAAAATTATAAAGACTATGAAATTTCGTTGGCAAATGCGATTTGATATTGATTTTAGTTTTTTGGTCACTTCACAGCTCCTATATATGAAGTGTTTTTTGGTTGTATTTTAGGTTATTAAATAATGAAGGCTCTCTATTGGCGTATTCTGGATATGGAGACACCGATGCAAGAGTCACTGCAGCCATTGCCAGCAACATCTGGGCGGCTTACGACAAAAACGGACACCAGGCCTTTAATGAGGACAAACTGAAATTCATTCTGATGGACTGTATGGTAGGAATGAAATTGTACAGTTGTGTTATAGTAAATGACTGCGAATGGATTATTCAGCACAGCAGATGCTGTAGACAATGTCTGGATTTACAAAGCATGTCAGAAATAATACTAGCATGATGAACTACTGTATTGTTCTACAATAGTTTTTCTTTATAACATGCTGCATTTTCTCATTTCAGGAGGGCAGGGTTGCCATTACACGTGTTGCAAATTTGTTGCTTTGCATGTATGCCAAGGAGACAGTAGGCTTTGGGATGCTTAAAGCCAAGGTGGGATGTGGTGTATATATTAAATCTCAAATACTAAGAAACAAATTCACATAGTATTTACATGAGAAATCATCATCATAATAATTGTTGTTTGTGTTCACAGGCTGAAGCTTTAGTGCAGTACCTTGAGGAGCCACTAACACAAGTGGCGGCGTCGTAGGATGTACTTTTGTGTATTTGTGTACATTGAAACTTCTGAAGATCTTGGCCTTTATAATATATTATCTCTGGCTTTATTTATTTGCATACTCAGTATGATTGCTATATCAAATTGTGTGGCTATTAGATCCAAAATAATGCTTTGCATAAACATTAATAATTACATTTGAACTGCATTTCCCCTTTTTATTATCTTTTCTTTATGTCTCAGGATTTTTGCAGTCAGTGATTAGGCTGTATCAAGTGTCAACAATATAAAATAAATTTCTCTTTTTGTTACACGTTGTTGTTTTACCTTTGAAGCACAAGAAATTGATGCTTTAGTGAAAACAGTTGAAAATTGTGTGAAATATCACTTGGTCTTAGTTATAATCAGGGTTTCTGTATTGTTTTAAATAGGTTTTAAAGTCACGCTATAACAAATTAAGGCCATAAAAGATCTTAAATCAGAGCAGGAAATCTTGAATTCATAAACTCTTGGCATTACATGTTGCATGCAGTGTTTAAAAAAAAAAATCTCCCTTTTGTATTTTTCTTTGTTTTCCAGTACAAATACATTTACTTTAGATGCAAAAAAGATGAAGTAAATTAAATGAGTTTATGCTTAAAACAAGAACGGATTAGTTTTTCCCTTCAAATTAAGTGGCTCTTTAAAGCCTATTAGCAATGTTTGTTTTTGTTTTAATCATAAACAAACTATATTTTGATCCATTTCTCATAAAAAAAAAAAGACTTCTTATTTTATGTCATTTTGCTTATAAAGTAAATGTATCTTGATTTAAAACTCATTAAACATTTGCACTGGAAAACAGAGAAAAATACTAATGAGGAACATCACTTTTTATAGTGTGATCAGAAGGTACAGTAAAGGTTATTTTCATACTCTAGAGGTTGGAAGCAAAAGCATTTACATTTAGAGACCATAATGATGTTTTGTTTTCCATTCAGTTTATTCCTTATGTTTTGTTTACTTGGTCTTAAAACGTCTTAACTTTATTTATCTTTCTAAAACCTGCAGAAACTCTCAATAATGTTTGTGTTTAATCAATAATTAACCATGTAATCCAAAATATGCACCACGGGAGGGGCTCTTCCACCGCAAATGCCTTCCTGATCTTGGGCGAAACTGCTTAAAAAACGATTGGTTGCATATGGTGTGTATGTCGTCTTTTCATTGGCTGAACAGGTGCACTATTGCACCTAGTTTCATATGACTGCACCTGCGCTCGCCCTACCTGTTTGACCTGACTTGAGCGCACCTAAAGTCACGCCCACCTTCCCCCAGGTACGGCACATTTGATAGCGGAACTGCCAGGCTAAATAACAGGGCTAGTTCCTTGTACAAACATCTGAACTGTCCACCAGAAACGGTGGGGTTTCATTTATACTACTTAGTGTTTTTCTGCTATTTCAGGTCAGCCGCTGTAGCACAGAGAGGGAGAACTTTCATTCTTGGTTCTCCTTGGAATTTCTTGGGATTTTGACTCATGCAGCACTAATCTAGATTAGTGAAGGAAGATCTGCTTACATGAGAGACAATATGGGGTCTGATGAGGCCTACAACTTTGTTTTCAAAGGTAAGATTTGACACTTCCATATAGATTGAGTTGTCATGCATATTAAACAATCTCTGATGGAGCTTTAAAGTATTTTAGATGGTGTTTAGTTAGCAGGCATTCATTGCACTGTTTGCAGTAGTTATAGAGGAATGGTTGGTATTTTCTCAAAGTCAATAAAGAAACTGTTATACAGAAATACATAAAGTGTTGATGTGTTAAAAGTCACTTGTGCAATTAAATTGCTCCTTTTGTAAAGCTCTGAGTTTAACATAGGTTGGTTAAAATCTGATTTCCATGACAACAAGGGTTTGTTTACACAAGATTACATTAAGTTACTAAGTATGGGAGGGGAAATAGTTGTACCTGTTGAAGCCCATTGTGAAACTATGATCCGTTAGAGGATTTCTCAAACAACACCAAACCACAAAGACTACTTAAAATGACCTGCATTTTGTGTTTGGTTTCATAACAGTTGAACTGAAGCAATAAGAACAGGAAGTCTTTTTAAAGCATGCAAGATAGTAATCATTTAAAGGGCCAGCTTTAATATGTTTATCACCTGTGCTGGTGCTTTATTCAGATATTACATTAAAATATCAAACATTGCACACAGATATTTGTGCATGAGGTAAACGGATGAACATTTACTCACACTCAGGCCATCCAAGATGTAGATCTTGAACAGATTTGGAGAAAATTAGCATCACATCACTCGCTCATCAATGGAGTGAATGGGTGCCGTCAGAATGGGAGTCCAAACAGCTGATAAAAATATCACAATAATCCACGAGTAATCCACACCACTCCAGTCCATCAACTGACATCCTGGGAAAGTGAAAAGCAGTGTATTTTTTTTTAAAACAGTTGCTTCTGGCTAAAATATTTACAGTTTTCCATCCATAATATTGCTTTCTTCAGTGAAAAAGTTGCCTCGTCTGAATCAGAAGACAAATATGCACAGATCAAGCATCGTTTACAAGTGAGAACGGTCCTAAACCGTTCTAGACGTATATGTGGGTGGATTTTGAGACAAAAGAAGATGAAAGTTTTCACTGGAGGAAAAGTTATTATGGATTATGGACTTGTATTTTAGCCAGAAGCGAAGGTTTAACGTTTAAAACGCCTTGATGGATTTATTTCTACCAAACACGCTGCTTGCACTTCACATGATGGCAACTGATCTAGTTGTGTGGATTTTTGTAATGTTTTTATCAGCTGTTTGGACTCTCATTCTGACGGCACCCATTCACTGCAAAGGATCTATTGGTGACCAAGTGATGCTAATGCAAAAATTTCTCTCTGATGAACAAACTTTTGTGCAAATTTTAATTTTTTGGGTGAGCTATTTCTTTAATACTTCTTATAAGCTTCCCTATTACCCCCCTCTCCTGACATATTATGATAAATTATCTCCAATCCTAGAAATGTCATAACAGTCCTGCATGGGTGGAGTGTTGTTTTTACTCCTGACATGTTTGAGTCATTCTTGTTTGCACCTGCAATTACTTGGGTTTTCATAAGGAGTGTTGTACTGGGACGTACTGTTCATCCACTGTTGGTTTGTTTTGACAGAATATTAGGATTAGACCTGCTCCTGTCTCAAGTTGCAATAAACAACAAGACAGTTTTGTAATAAGGATGCAGATTTGTGATCGTATAGAACGTGTTTCGTCTTTATGTTGCGCTTGTTGTTGAAGAGTTACTTGCCACAAAAGTCCAAGACAACAAACATGACATTGTAGCCAGTTGCATAATGAGTTTTGTTTTGTTGCAGTGGTTCTTATTGGAGAATCTGGCGTTGGCAAGAGCAACTTGCTGTCACGGTTCACCAAGAATGAGTTTAATCATGACAGCCGGACAACCATCGGAGTGGAGTTCAGCACAAGAACTGTGCAGCTAAACGGTCTCACCATCAAAGCTCAGATCTGGGACACTGCCGGACTGGAGCGGTACCGGGCCATCACTTCTGCGTGAGTTTTACATGGTGTGAAGTACCTGACAAATGGTGGTGCTAAACAAGCAAATATGCCAGTAGTTCCCCAAAAATGTCAATTACTTAGATAGATGTTGTGTTTTTATTGCTTCTGTGGAACATAACATCTCTTTTATAAAAGGGAATGGTTACTATAGCTGTGAGCTCAAATAAAAATAAACAAAAAATATGTTTCATCTAATTTATTTTACTGTACTTTTTATTTCTTAGTTACATTATATACACTGCTGTTGAGGTTGGTATGTTTT
>JAHKKF010520269.1:0-22081 GCA_019740295.1 Labeo calbasu | reverse complement strand
TCATTTGGAGCCTTTATTTTTAAGAGTGTAGTTAGGCCAAAATTCTAATATTAATATGTTCAGATGTTTGATTTTGAGGACATTTGTGTTTATTTTTGTTCAAAAACAATGTTTAAAGGAGAAGTTCACTTCCACAACAAAAAATTTACAGATAATTTACTCACCCCCTTGTCATCCAAGATGTTCATGTCTTTCTTTCTTCAATTGATAAGAAAATATGTTTCTTGAGAAAAACATTTCAGGAATGTTCTCAATATAGTGGACTGTAATGGTGCCTCCAAGTTTAAACTTCCAAAATGCAGTTTAAATGCAGCTTCAAATGGCTCTATCAATCCCAGCCGAGGAAAAAGGGTCTTATGTGGTGAAACAAATTGACAATTTATATACTTTTTTAACCTCAAATGCTCATCTTGTCTCGTCTCTGTGATGTGCATACGTAGTCTCTGTAATCCTGCATAATACAGTTAGGGTATGTCAAAAAAACTCCCGTCTCGTTTTCTTCTTCAACATTAAAATCATCCTACATTGCTATTTTACCCTTTTTTATAAAGAGTGTTTGATCTTTTTTGGCATGTTCACTTTGTAAACACTGGGTCGGTACATCTGCAGCAATGTAGGAGGATTTTGAAGTTGGAGAAGAAAATGAGATGGGAGTTTTTGACATACCCTAACTGTATTGACCATATTGAACCGAGAAAAAAAAGAGTTCACGCAGACTGACAGTAGACAAGACGAGCGTTTCAGGTTAAAAAAGTATATAAATTGTTAATTTGTTTTTCGAAAATGACAGATTGTTTTGCTAGATAAGACCCTTCTTCCTCGGCTGGGATTGTTTAGAGCCATTTGAAGTTGCATTTAAACTACATTTTGGAAGTTCAAACTTGAGGGCACCATTTAAGTCCATTATATGGAGATTATTTCTGATTTTTCAACATAATTTCTTATCGACTGAATAAAGAAAGTACTACCAAATCTTCTTAAATTCTTCTATGCAGTCTTTTGGCTGAAGTACTTCTAATGCTCTCTGATCATTTGATTTTAGTATCTCAAGCTGTTGTTTCTTCCATTGCATCTCAGTACTGAGGCAACATACCAGACTTCACACACAGTGAATGGAGAGCACTATGCTCTGTTACATTGGCAATGCTGTGTGGCTCTAGCTATGAATTAATTAATTGTCTCTGTCAGAAAAGACCAAATGTCCTGCAGATCTCAGAGATCCCACACTGCATTACAGCACAATATTGGCGAATAATGAATAAAAGCATTTTCTAAATTGCATACTTTCTATTTCACACTGTGCATCCGAGTTTGTTTTTGTCCACTCAGTGTCGATGACTAACACCTCAATTGCTTCTCTCCCAACTGTCCTACCCTTATCAGCAGATACATGATGAGCCGTCCATTTTTTCCCATCATCCCACTCTGTCTGTCACCTTTCCACTCTCCCTCCCTCAACCTTGACAGGCTATAATCCCCATATTTTGTCTGAGCATATCACTTCTGCTACATTTGGCTGGGCTAATGCCCCGCTGCGGGGTCTCGTGTGAGGGCTGAGAGTGGAGCGGGCCCCTCTCCGGCCGTTTACATAGAGCTGCGAGTGCCATTACGCCATCACTTTGCATTTAGATAACTGCCAGCACACCTAGTAAATCAGGCCGTGCGCATCCATGTCAGTCTTTCCAGCTGTAGGGGGCTAAGAGGAGGGGAGGGGGTGTCTCCACCTGACTGAAGCCCTCCATCAAATCAGCATCTAGATCCACTCTTCAGTTTCTCTATTAGACACACATCTGAGCTATGGATAGGCCAGTATGTTCAGGCAGAAAATGCACTCATGCACGTGCAAATGGGAAATTCACAACATCTTGAGATCTGCTTCTTGATCTTTAATAGTTCACCTATTATGCAAAAATCACCTTTATAAGGTGTTTGAACACAGTTGTGTGGCCACAGTGTGTGAAAACAACCAGCCTATAATGGTAAAAATCCACTCACTTATTCTTTTATAATCCCAGAAAATCATAAACAGTATCTCTAATACACATTTCTCCCTACGTTGATGTCATTGTAGGGAGAAATCCTCAATATCTGCTCTGTTAGTATAGACATAGCATAGTGTTCTGGGATGCAACAACAAACATAGGAGTCTCCAAGGACTCCCTCCATCTGAGCTGCTGAGGGCACTGTGGTTAAATTTCATTTTCGAAGGAAATGTTCCTGAAAAATCGGTAAAGTCCCCTAAGTGTTTAGGGATCAATACCAATGCTTTGTGTGCGAACATCAGCTCCAGAGAAAGTATCACACATTTGTTTTCCAGATTTCTGAAAGAGTTTCTTGGCACTCTGTAAGGCTAATGTTGCTAAAGCCATTGTCTCTGTTTTCACTGATGCTGCCTTCACATGCTACCAGAATGATCATAAATAGGAATGTGGTAGTTAAAAATTGCATATGAAAGCAGTGTGAAGTCCACCACTTGAATTTGTCGAGCTCATAACCACAAGTGTTACTTATAAAGTTTGTGATAGCACAAAATGGCACCATGAGACCAGCTATATTTCTATTTTTATGTGCGCTTTGCTTCCCATCTATGTAATTCATAAATGCACATTTATTATGCACAGTACAATCAGATGACTGACTTTTAAACCGATTCCGGTTCAGTCAATTAAGTCTGGACACCGCTACCAAAAGTTTCTGACAATATTAGTGCATGAGATTGTCCTGTTTTGTTTTTGCCTGCGCTTGAAGCTCCGCCCTCTTCTGAAAGGGGGCCGGGAGCACCCACTCATTTGCATTTAAAGGGGCAAACACAAAATGGCATGTTTTGACTCGTACCCCAAAAGTTTTATAGAAAAAAATTAACTGCTGGGCTTTTTGAGCTAAAACTTCACATACACACTCTGGGGACATCAGAGACTTATTTTACATGTAAAAAGGGGCATAATAAGTCACCTTTAAGTATCAGCATTGAGTGAGATTTTTCTCCTAATTCCTTAAAAGAAATTCAAATGAGTAAAATGTTAGCAGAAATGTAGAGAAATAAAGTGAACATGGATAGCATAGGTCAGATCAATTAGCCATGGAAGATGAGAAAAGTATATATTAAAATCGGTTTTGGCTAATCTGAGCACAGTTTGAGGCATTGTTGAAATTCCTTCCAGAACTCTAGAGGTATAGGTGAGATGGCTGAGGTCTTTTTTCTTCAGGAGGAACATATGAGGAGCATTGATCAGAAATGTTGGGAGTTCATATTGAGATCTGTCTTGGCAAATCTGAGTGCTGAGTGAGACATTGTTTACATCTCTTCTAAACTCTGGAGGAGACAGGTGAGATTACACCCTTAAAAATAAAGGTTCCTGTTCCTGGAGATCTACCTTCCTGCAGAGTTCAGCTCCAACTATGGTCAAATACACCTGAACCAACTAATTAGGATCTGAAGGAGCACTTGATAATTACAAACAGGTGTGTTTGATCAAGGTTGGAACTAAACTCTGCAGGAAGGTAGATCTCCAGGAACAGGGTTGGGCACCCCTGCCATAGAAGAACGATTTCAGTAAACAGTTCTTAAAAGAACCATTTTGAAGAACTTTTAAAAAATCTAAAGAAACTTTTTCGACTATAAAGAATCTTTTCTGCATTTGAAAGGTTCCATGGATGTTCAAGGTTCTTCATAGAACCATTGATGCCAATAAAGAACCTTTATTTTTAAGAGTGTACTGAAGTCCTTTTTCTCAGGAGAAACCTCTGAGGAGCATCGATCAGAAATGTTTGAGTGCATTCTGAAATCTCCCTTTGTAATTCTAAGCTTAGTTTGAGAAACCATTGAGATTTTTTCAGAAACTTGCATAAAATATATAATAACTCGAGATCTTTATTCTCAGGAGAAACCTCCAACCGTGCTCCTGGTGAGCTACAATCATGCAGATTTCAGCTCCAGCGCCAATTAAACACACCTGAACCAGCTAATTAAGGTGTTCAGGGCTATTTGCTAATTACAGACAGGTGTGTTGGAGCAGGGTTGCAACTGAAGTCTGCAGGACAGTAGCTCTTCAGGGTTGGAGATCCCTGCTGTAGAGCAATGAAGGTTTAAAGCATTGTTGAGATATTTTCTAATACTCATAGGATACGTGTGTTTGATTCCTGTTTTTTCCTTCTTTTTTTCCAGGAGGAACATCTGAAGCAATGATGAGAAACATGCATTTTGAGATCTGTTTGAGACATCATTGAGATTTCTAAATGTTTACTGAGATCTCTTTTCTCAGTAGACCAGTCTGAGAAATAGGAGACTAACAAAAGTCCTAATTTCCCTTCTATTTATTCATATTTCTATCTAGGAAGAATAATTGAGATCTCATTTGTGATTTTTCAATAACAAGTCTACAAAACATGGGCCGTCAACACAGCTAAAGAATGAGGTGAACCATTTGAGGTTTACTAATGAATGTTACCTTCTGGTCAAATCATCTCACACTGTACACGCATAACAGCCAGAGAAGAAGTAAGCATCTCTTCAACATTAAATGAAGTTCCAAACGTATAGTTCGGGAGGAGCCTAATGATTCAGTCCTATCAATCATTGCAGCAGTCATTGCGCCGTCCCAGCAACTATTCTTTCGGCATCCCTCCACCTCCACTCCCTCCTCTATTTCCTTCATTTTCCCTTCACACCGAGCAATCATAGAAGGGGTTTAGGATCGAGCCTCCTTCGAGGACGGCAAGCCAAGTTTACCATTACCTAGCAGGACTGAATGGGTAGGTGAACTTGTGAAATACGTCATTTTACACTCACTTCTTCTACTTCAGTACTCCCTGTCACCCTATTTCTGTGGCTAAAGTGCAACACAGCTGGAGGGTAGAGCAGCGCAGTGGCTAGTTCGAACGCTCCTCTTATGCTCCTCCAAACACATGGCAAAAATTCTTGTTAGATAAGGTTCCAGAAATAACAACATGCTACTGCAAGGACAAAGAAAGTCATGAGATCTGACAGGCAATGGGACTCTCTCTCTTCCTCTTACCCTTTCTTTCTGTTCCTGTCTCTTCCTCTCGCTCTTGCTTTCAGGGATGGGTGCTCCCTGAGGGCTTCGCCAGCCCTCCTTTCTCCTCACTCATTTACACCACTGCACTGATGCATGCTGGAATTGATAACACGGACACCTTCTCTTATCTTGTCTTACAGTAGTCTTTTGAGTAGAAGTCCTTTGTTACCGAACTGGCGAGGAGCAAAGGGATGTCACAGGTCTGTATGCGCTGCCAGAAAGTTGAAAGTTCTGTCAGCTCACTTGGAAAAAAGATTTAGTACAATACAGAAAATTCAGTTGTGCTCAGTTGATCTAACCTAAAATATAAAAACACTTGGTTTTCTTTCATTTAATAGACTCAAATGCATTTTTAACATGCTTTCGCCAAATGTTTGACAGCCGCCGGCATGATGAATTTGATTGATGATGTGTTGGTGAGTATGTGCATCTTAAACTGTTATTATTCTTCATACATCCAGCCCTCTTTCTCTCTGTATTTATAGCATAACAATGTCACAACTCAATAATTCATTTCCGTTCGTCAGAAACCAGTACAAGGTTGTTGCCGAGGGGACGGGTGTTGGTAAGTGCTGCCGTGGTGACAGTAAGAAGCAATGCATTACGCCGATAGATGGCAGAGAGAAACGGGAAACGATGTCCGGCTCCTGCAGACACAAGGAACGCTTCATGGTCCGGTGATGAATCGCAAATAGAGGATCAGGGTCTGGTACATGAAAGTGATTGGGAGGAGGGAAGGTGGGGGAGAAAGACACAAAGACAGCGAGAGAGATTCCCTTTATGCTCACTGTGTCAGGCCTCAGTCTTTGACTTCGGTCAGGACTAATGATCAACCTGATATGGGCAAGTAATTGGTGTCTAGGGATGTTAGACTACAATGTCTTATACATAACGTAATAGGCAGCCTAGTATAGGGTGCAATATTTAGTCAGGAAGGCGATGCACGCATACTGTGAAAGGCAATTAAAACTACGGGAGTGACATTCGGGTGATGCACTGCCCAATTACGAGGGCAGGACTGGGCAAGCAATTACAACCGTTTTGGCAGAAGCATATGTAGTCTTTTTCTCTGCTTAGGTTTGATGATGAAATAGCTTGCATTTTGTACACATATGAAAAGTCATGAACTAATATCTGAAGTTGTTGAATTTGTTATCATATCTTAGTGCAGAGGTTAAAATAGTTGCAGTCTACAACTTTTCACTAAGACCTAGCTTTAAAACATCACTGGCCAGTCCTAACTATTGCCACCCAACAACTCGCAGCAAACTTTTGAATGTCAGATCTTCCATCTGTGTGTTTGTTGCAACCAAGGAGTGAAGCTTAGTGAAGGGTCAGTTGATGGGTATCTTCAGAATTCAGGGATCAGACTCCCTCAAAGTTGGCGCAAAATAAAAATTCTGTCGACATTTACCAAAGCTGGGCTTACACTACAGTAGTTTTAGGCTGATTTATCCCTGATTTTACCCTCTTGAGAATCTTGTCGAGCACCTCGATCATTTTCCAATGTTCAGCACGGATTATCTGGTAATGCTGTCCACACATTAGAGGATTTTAAGGCAGATTTTAAGCACGATAAGTAAATATCAAACATATTCAGTGATGGGAATAACGGAGTTATAAATAAACGGCGTTACTAACGGCGTTATTTTTTCAGTAACAAGTAATCAAACGAATTGCTGTTTCCCCGTTACAGACAATAAAATGTGGCGTTACTATGATTTATTATAACATTATTATAATTTTTCATTTCATAATGATTTAGTTCATTAGCGTACCTGTATTTGTCAAACTGTAAACTCTAAACGAGCCGTCGCTTTGATTTGATTTGAGCTTTGATTTCAGCATGTCGAAAAAACTTCCATCTCGTTTTCGTCCCCAACTTCAAAATCATCCTATATCACTGCAGAAGTACCGACCCAGTGTTTACAAAGTGAACATCCAAAGAAGATCAAACGCCCTTTACAAAAAATTGTAAAACAGCGATGTAGGATGATTTTGACGTTGAAGAAGAAAACAAGACGGGAGTTTTTCGACATACCATAACTGTATTGACCCAGATTACACAGACGACACAGCACGAGCATTTGAGGTTAAAAAGTATATAAATGGTCAATTTGTTTTTAAAATGACAGATCGTTTCACTAGATAAGACCCTTCTTCCTCAGCTGGGATCGTTTAGAGCCATCTGAAGCTGCATTTAAACTGCATTTTGGAAGTTCAAACTTTGGGGAACAATTGAACTATATGGAGAACATTCCTGAAATGTGTTCCTCAAAAAAAAAACAAAAAAACAAAAACATAATTTCTTATCGACTGAGGAAAGAAAGACATGAACATCTTGGATGACAGGCGGGTGAGTAAATTATCTGTAAATTTTTGTTCTGGAAGTGAACTTCACCTTTAATGAGACATTTGTGTAATAGAAAGGTTGAGTAGTAGTTAATGGTATCTTACTGGCCTGTTTAGACAAGCTTGAATCTTGCACCTCCTGAACTGTTAGCACACAAATTGGGGCTTAACTAATATAAAAAATGTTTGATATTTAGGATTTTAAATTGGGATGATCACGTCTATGATTACATCAGTACTTTAACAGTAGCAGATGCGCGACTGCAAAAACAAGCTGCTGTATGGGTCTGTTGGATAGTGGACATGAAAAAAACTGCTTGTGGAAGTCTGTATAATGTGTCAAAAACGTACCATAACTGTATGGACAGAGAAGCGATAGGGTGAAATCGCCTCAGTTTTGAATGTACCAGGTGAGTGTAGAAATATTTAAACATTAAGGGCTAGATTTACTAACAGATTGCGTCAGCGCAAATCGCCTTTTGGCATTGAAATAGTCCTGTCGGGATGTACTAAAAGATGATTAGTGCTGAAAAGGCGTGGATATAATTATTTTTGCAACTAACCTTACTGAATATGCATTTGTAAGAGTTTCCCTTTTAGACCCAAAATCACTCAATGTTACTTACTAACGTTTGTGCTCATCAAATGACTGGTATTCATGCCATTATTGAACACCCAAAGAAACATGTCTTAAAGCAGGCGTAATTTGCGCTGCTCTTGGTAGATTGCGCTGGTCGTTGTGTAAGTGTTCTTTAATGTGTGCATTATTAGTAAATCACACGTAGAATATTTCCCTTTCCATCTGCGCTTTTATGGAATTGCGCTCTCACTCTAATTGGTGGTCTATAGCTCTGAAAATTGGTGGTCTAAAACTCTGTCACGTTCGCTTTTGTTCATGCTATCAGGTAGGTTTAGGTGTAGTGCAGATGGTACGTGATATTAAAATGTCAGAGCATTACAGTTATAGCGCCACTTAATGGACATTTCAAGTCAACTGCGGTGACACGTACAAAACCAACGTGACATAAAACGTACCATATGTACGTTCGTCCGTTCCGGGCGGAAAAAATGAACACTCTTTTAGCACCACTCAGTGGACATTTTACATCGAATATGTCAGGAACCGTACATGGCGTATGTATATGTATTTCACGTCTTGCAAAAACGTTCCCACAGGTACGTTTTCGTAATGAGATCAGGTTGCTTCTTATGTGTGTGCTGCAGGATTTTAAAACTCCTGTAGGTTGAGCCCGGCTTTACTGTTAAATCTGTAGTTGTACATTTTTGTATTTCTTAAGAGATACTTTTAAAAAATTGGACCCCATTTACTTTCATTGTTCATTCAAACAGCATTCGAACCGCTTCTGTAAACTGCACGAACAGCTGTCAATACTGAACTGAGTGTATGAATGCTGGCACTTTGTATGTGCGATCTCCGTGCGATCATATTGCAAAGCGATATCATCTGTTGTATTTGCTGACCATCTCAATTTGAGACTTTTCATCAAATATTATTGTAACATCATCAGCATGTCGTCGAGTTGCATTACATGCTTTATTCCTAGCTTCCGTATCAATAATATTGACTTTGGTGTGAAGAGCAGGAAATGTAGAAAAAAAATCATAGATATATATAAAATTAGCTATTTACATATGAAGTTTTATATATCGGTTTTTACATAATGACTTAATGCTCAGTGTAAAGAATGACATCAAGGCACTTTACATGACAAACACAGCATACATCCATTAGAAAAACACTCCCTTAGTCTAACGTTTAATTACCCAGCCAGGGAAGAACAAAACGAAGCTTATTTCTGGATGCAGACACCAGACAGTGTCCCCACGCCCCCGCTCCTTTGCTCTCTGCTCCTTACTGTCCTCACTCCGATCATTTAGTGAGTTAGACAGACCTAATTCACACAGAACTGCAGCGTGAGCAAAGAAGTAAAAGCGTGTCTGTGATGCTCCACATGATCAAAAAAAAAAAAAGTGTTAAAGAATAGAGGGAAAAAAACACGCTCGGTTTCCGCCGGTTCCTCCTACTTGCCCCAGCCACACATCAGAGGGGTGCAGAAGCAGCCGGGCCTTTCTCTTCTTTTTGATTTGTGCCGGAGAAAAAGAAAGTGTTTGTCCCTAATTAGCTTCCCCTGCTCCCGCTTCCACACAAGATTTTAATTATGATTGGGTGTTGCGGTGGATGTGAAAGAGATGCATGGCTGACATCAAGGCGGCGCTGGCCAGGAGAGATACGCCATGAGCCCCGCAAGCAGTCTAGCATTGTGTGGAAGTCTTTGCTTCTTGGCGGAACAATGTCCTGCGAGGAAATGTGTGGCCGTGAACCGCGGGACGTGAAACTGGAGGCAGAGAGCAGGGAGCAACTTACAGCTGCGTGTTTGCAAAAGCAACAGCCATCACAGCAGGGCTCTGAATCCATGTTTCTCTAAAAGGTTTTGAAAAGGTGACCGGGGAGGCTCTGTTACAGCCCACATATTGGACCTGTAAGGATACGGCTCTGAATATACACTGGGAAGTGGGAGCACTCTTGTATTCATTTGCAGGGGGATGTATGTTAGGGATAAAAGAGAAAATGACTAATATCTCTGCAATCACCACCTGCTTCACCAAAACTCCAGGAGTTGGAAAGAAAAGTTTTAGACCTAATCAATCTGAGTCAGACTTTCTTAATGCCAGTGACCTTGCAAACATCCCCAGGGAGGAGCGGCACACTTATATTCAGAGCACTTTGTTTTTAAGATGCAAGGCCAACTACTGAATGACCTGAGTCATCCTGCACCTGCCTCTAGAAGCACCTGACCAACACCTGTAGAAGCTCTCTGGTCTCCTTTCTCAAGTACAGATTAATACAGCCTGTTGAATTCAGTGACTCTGACAGATTCTGACAGATCCCTTAAATTTAATTCATTTTCTCAGTATGCTCTTGTGAATAAGTCAATGATTTCTGGGCAGTTTTGAGCGGCATGGCTTGATGATGTACATTTTGTGGTCTTGTAAGCCAAACGTTTTAAAGTCTTGCTGTAGCTTACTCTGGCCAAGAATGTCAACTTAGCAGTTGTCTGATTAAAAATTGACAATAGTTTTTTTGTGATCATGTGTAGGCCTAACTGTCTGTATGTCTATCTGTCTTTTTATTTCTCTCTCTGTCTGTCTATCTATCTATCTATCTATCTATCTATCTATCTGTCTATCTGTCTATCGATCGATCCGTCTATTTGTCTATCTTATCTATATCTGTCTGTGTATCGAGTGATCAGTCAGTCTGTCTGTCTATCAATCGGTCTATTTGTCTATCTATCCTTATCTATGTCTGTCTTTCTATCTATCTTTCTATCTATCTATCTATCTATCTATCTATCGGATTGTATCTTTATCTCTATCTATGTATGTATATCTATTGGATAGTATCTTTATCCCTATCAATCTGTCTATCTATCTGTCTGTCTATCTATCTATCTATTGGATTGTATCTTTATCTCTTTATCTCAATCTATCTATCTATCTGTCTATCTGTCTGTCTGTCTGTCGATCAATTGGTCTATTTGTCTATCTATGCCTGTCTATCTATCTATCTATTGGATTGTATCTTTATCTCTATCTATCTATCTATATATCTATCTATTGGCCTATCTGTCTGTCTGTCTATCGATCGGTCTATTTGTCTATCTATGCCTGTCTATCTATCTTATCTATATATGTCTATGTATAGAGTGATCAATAAGTCTCTCTGTTTGTCTGTCTATTGATCAACCTGTCTATTTGTCTATCCTTATCTATATCTGTCTATCTGTCTATCTATCTGTCTATCGGATTGTATCTTTATCTCTGTCTGTCTATGTATGTATATCTATCTGTTGGATTGTATCGTTATCTCTTTATCTTTATCTCTATCTTTCTGTCTTTCTATCTATCTGTCTGTCTGTCTGTCTATCTATCTATCTATGTCTATCTATTTGTCTGTTCATCCGTCCATCCATCCATCTATGTCTGTATCTCTCTATCTTTAAAAGTTTTTAAACTCAAAACTTTGAAACTTGGCTTAATTCTACCTCAGCATAGACCTTCTTCTTACAGTTTAAGCAAATGTTTGTTTGCTTGTTTTTTTGTTTGTTTGTTTGTTTTTTTTGCAGGAAGACCACCATTCGATTTGTTTTCCACCAGTCAAGAGCAACAAACTTGTTCACATTTAGTCCTCAAAGTTCCTTCACCTTTAGCAATTCAATGGACAATTGAGACTCAAAGCACTTCAGCCTTATGCTCAGGGATTCTATCATTTTTCTTGCCCCGTCAGATTCCACTGTGCTTTGTTTTGCTGACATGAAAAATGTGTTTGCCTAAAACATTCATAAATCTCCTTATTTATGAAATGGTCACTGGCCTATTATATTGTTGCTATCACACTATACTGTATGTAGTTTTTTGTAAACTTGTCACTTTTTTGGTCAGGCAGCATCTTAGAAGGACAAAATAAGGGCAGACACTCTAATTTGTTGTAAACAGCTTGAAGCATATGTCCAGTGAAGCCATCAGTGACGATGTACCAGAAAAGCCTCAAATCACTGCAAAATTGTCTACAGAAATACAACAATGCAAACCCATGTTATAAAGGTTAGAGAGAAATTTTAGCAGAAGTTTATTTTAGTCTAAGTTTGGACTCTTCTGACAGCCTTGTTTGTGCATTCAGACTTTGTCCTCAGTCTAGCACTGGATTTGTCAGTGGGTGTGCAAGTTTGATCCTGAATCCACAGTGTTTATCAGAGAAGCTTTGGTTTCTTTCTGAGGAAGGTTATGTGTGCAGTAGGATGATGGGATTGTAAAGCTCAGCGGGTGGTCAAATACATTCTAACATAAGATGGTCTTTGTCTATCACTGGTCAAACAAGAACCTAACCTCACTGTAATCTAAGGATTCATAATACTGTATAAAGTAAATATTGGATGGATACCATTTTCTCGAGCAAAGTATTGTTTAAATTATTGTTTATTATATCTTATAAGGCTGTGTTCTGATCTGGTCACACATTTCTTTGTTTTGTTTTGTTTGTTTTTTTTTCTAATTGGCAAGCACGGTTAAAGCAACATATTGAGTATATTCAAAATTCAGATGACAGTTGTCAATTTTCAGTTTTAATATACTGCATATTCCCCGTATTTATTCATTTATAGTCTGCACTGTATGTTAGTATTGTTTATGTTTATGTTAGTTTAACAATTTTTCAAAAAACGGTGTGTGCTCCTATTTAATAAAAAGTATGTAATATTCACATATTTGTTCGCTACAAATTAGAAACAAACTACAACCCTATAACAAATGCCTACTATTTTAAAGGAGTTCAGGCCTTTAAATTTATTTTATACACATTCATATACATGCAAACATAGCCTAAAGTAATTTTTCGGTGCACAATGTGTCATGGTTTGTCTTGCACATTGCAAGTTTGTTGCTATAAACTTGACAGGGTTTTTTTTGTATGTGTGTGAAATATGTGATATGCAAACTTGTGAAAAAAGTGATACATAATGACGTCGTTGTATTGACGTACAAACAGAAACTGATCATAATGGGGAGCATTTCGACAGTGTACGGTTGCTATGGTTACCGCCTCTTGCCAACGTGACTACTGTTCGTCAAGGTCTATTCAGTGGCAGGTGAAAAACGTGCACTTGTTATCTTTTGTATCATTACAAACGTTTTAAAAAGCCCGTTGATACCTTGTTCGAAGTTATTATTGTAAGCCTACAACCCTACATTTTATTTTAAACACGTTTAATGAAAAATACATACATGTAAGAAATATTTCAATCTTTTGGCTCATTTGTAATTGCTTAAACCAATTAGATTAATGGCGGTATTACAGTACTGGTCTAAAGCTATTTTATGCGTAGCTTCTACTTTATGCTTGGCTGACATACACAAAAGACAAACAAACAGTCGTCTGTGTGATTGTAATAAATGTGCTTAGATACATCGACAGGTGGTGCAACGGACCGGTATTCAAGACTACAGACTAACTGTATATTTCACCATACAGGCTCCAGAGCGCTCAATGTCGCCGCCTGGCCGCGACGCGAGATATATGTATCAGGCAGCGCGTTCCCTGAGACTCAAAACGAGGCTGCGTCTCGATCAGGACGCGCGGACCGCATTCCTCCTCATTCATGCCGTGCTGAGACTTCACACTCGGAAAGTGTACGCGGAGCTTTACACACTGCTGCCGAGAAAATGTACTCAAGTTTGAGATTTTACGCATGGCGAGGATAATAAACCAAGGCATCATAAGCACAAGTAAGTAACCTCGGTTCTTTACGCACAGGCGTGACTTTTCAATGCAGTTTGTTTGGGGGAAAATGCAGTTTTCTTTGAGCCCAGACGCGCGTTGCGCGCTGTTTTCTTCTGCGTTCACAGGGAATGTATCGATACTTGATTGCGTCGGAACAGCCGAGGAGTGCGATGTGAACATTTTATATGCGGTTTGACACCTCGGTGTCTATTAACTGACGCATTAAACAAGAATATATCTGCATTGAGCAGCAATAGTGGATGACTAACTTGGTTAGATTCCCTGTGGTTTAATTGCATTACTAGAATAAGTAACAAGCAGGTTATGTGGGTACAGGGGCGTTCTCTGGGAGTATGCAGAATGTAAACGATGCATTTGTTGGATAGCTCAGTTTACCACCGCATATCACACTTTTAGGGATACGCTTAACTGCATAGGGAGGAGGGTTTGATATGTTTAAATATATAAACCAGGCTTTGTCCAACATCTCTCAGTTGTTCAGTTATTTGGATTGTCAGTATCAATGTGACAGTATGTGGGTTGGCTGTCTGTAAATTCTCGCCAAGACTAATTCAGATGGGAATTCGGCAAAATTGGATGTAGGTTAGAACTGTTGGGCTGCAGGAGAGGCAGAAATCTAAGATTAGACGAATTTCTAATTGCAATTTCACGCATGTAATATCTGCATGGTCCTCACATAAAGCTGCCTTCGATTAATTAAAATCTCTGAATGTTTATTGTTTAAATTTCCTATTTTGTTGAGCAGACACTGATATATTTTCATTGGTGAGGCGGGAAAGTGTTTGACAGTCGAAGGTACTCTGTTTGTATGTTTATGTTGTGTATGCACGGGATGTTCTGCTTCATTCACTGGACGATATCAGTAAAGTCATTTTGTTGCACATTTTAACGTGATGTTTTGCTTTCAATAATGATTTTAAGACGAAAGTAGACTCGTATGTGTTTGCTTGCAGTAAGTGAGCTGAAAGATTACGTTTTTGAGCTTTCCAGCTCGGGTTCGATGCTGTCTTTGGTTTTTCATCTGGCTGAAAAGAGCTTTGCATTGGAAAGAATAGGTTTATTTCGAAAGTGAACGTGTTGCATGAGAGGTCGGTGAATAATCACAAAGCATTTATCGAAATCTGTCGTTTAAACGTACACTTCAACCACTCAGTCAGCAATAGAGCACTCGTAACTGGACTAAAAGGTTTTCTTGTGGTGAAAAGCAGACTAGTGAGAGTGCGCGTCATCTTTCCAAAAGTTACGTGTTTTATATAAACACTTAAATTCCGTCTTTATTGTGAGTCTGTTGTCTATGTAAAACGCGTGTCTTTTGAGCTTAACGGATGAGTCGTAGTGATGCGATTTCATTTCGGTTCCATTCTTCAAGTAGCTTACATTACGGTTGTCTCTTTGTATCGATGGAAATTCTAAGGAATCGAACAATTGTGGTTCCGATTCTTAACGGATGCACTGTCGATTCTTTGCATTTCTGAGAAAGAAATATTTGGGAAAAATGAATCCATGTCCATAGCGGTCTGTTGACAAATGATGAGAATTTCAGATTTAAATGCAGTAAGTCTCACAAAATATTTTATTAACACAGGTTTTCTAGCAATTATCGGAACTAATTCTGTATGATGTATTGAAGCCAAGAAACAAATTCTGTTATTTGACTTAAAAAAAGAAAAAAGAACCGATTCATAAGACTCATTAGACAATTGTTCGCGTTTTGTTCATGTTTCACTAAAAAGAATCAGAGTCGTTTTTTTGGGAATCGCACCACACAGGTCGCGATGTATGTTTTTGATTCACTAAAAAGATTCGGCTCATAAAAGTTGGGTTTGATCTCATCTAGAATCACCAGTGCAGTTGGTGTAATATGATATAATTCAATACAATTAGATAAATTCTCGTTTTTCTAAAGTAATCCGTGAGTAAACTACAGCGTCTTTGTGTATGTGGCACTCCTATGATACTACCAATAGAGTCCCTTTGTAGTTTGATGGAGTTTGTCTTATGAAGTGATGTCAGAGCATCAATCTCAACGTTATAGGCGTAAACGTCCACCTTTATGTCAAAGCGTTTCGCCTCCGTGTGACACTGTGGGAAACGAAGTGCGCCATGTCAGAATTAATCTGGCTTTGAGTCGTTATGTTCCGCGCACTCGGCCTTTGCCGTGATTGACGGATGTTTTAAATATCCCTGACATCCTCACCTTCGAGCTTGTCAGTGCCAGCCTCCTCTCGAGTCTCTCTGCCGGTGTGGTGTGGGCTGTGGGCAGTATTAAAGCTCCGTGCCCACTCTACATAACATGAGGCGCTGCGTGCTGAGACGCTCTTGGCGCCTTTTCCCACACGTTACAGTACGTCACAATTGGAGAGTCACGAGCATGAGTTACATTACCGGGGCTAGTTGTCACACCTTTTGTTCTAGTGAATATTATGTAAGGTTGGCACATTTTTGAGTGGTTTCTGTATTGGACATCGCCATAAAGTCTTATGGATGTATAAAAATATGCAGTTTACCTTTTGTGACAACTTGCCCCAATAGTGATTCTTTATTGTGTTTACTTGATTTCGACAAAATTTATTTAAAATTCAAATTTTGGGGGTTTTGAAGATGATGTTTAGCATCTCTCCTCCAAGTTTAGCAGCTTTAGCTGCCAGTTTGCCGTTTCATTTTTCCTTTCCTAGAACAGCAGGCTTGTAGAATCTCATTACTTGTCTTTTTAGTTTCCTTCAATATCACTCCTAGGACAGACAATGATAGCTTTTTGATTGAGTTTATCATAAAACACAAGTTATTTAATTTACCCTTCCAATCCATTATCAGCTCTTTCTGCACCTCAAATCTGCGGAGACGTCAAACTAACACAATAAAGGCAGTCAGACCTGAAGTGTTTTGAAGCTGACTGTATCAGATCAGAGGAGGAGATAATAAAATTGTTTCTCGCTTCACTTTTCTTCTACTATGTACGTTTATATAAGTGTGTGCCGAAGGCTGGCAGATGGTTATCCCTCTGAGAAAGCGTGTGATATTTAGATACTTCATGCCATAGGAATATGACAAGAATAGAGATTAGGCTTCCATGTTATATTTGATCAGCCTTATTAGCAGCCGGCTCTGTTGTATATTTTTAGTGCCTCGGTACGACGTGCAAAGAGCGCTGTTACATCGAATTCATTACCATTTCCTTTTACTGAGTTATTGAGTGCGTATAAATAGTGCTTTGGCTGGAGCAGGGTTTGGAGATTGAAGGGTCAGGCCATGTTTTGTTTGTCATGGCTGTCGTCCAGAAGAGATGCAGCTTTTCCCGCTCCCTCAACAGACTGGAGGTCTCAGCTGGGAACCTCAGTGTAGGATCAGTGCCACTCATGATGTCAGGACAGCAATGATGAGCTCTCATTCTTCTTGTGTGTTTTCCAGCCCTCTTTGTTTTCTACTGCCCATCTGATTTAGGAGGGAAAAAAGCACCTTTGTGTTGAGCTACTGCATTTCTTGTTTTGCTGTCAGAATATGGGGCCGGTAGTGAGATTAGAAGCTTGACCAATGAAGCTTGACCATGACCAAGAGTATCTCATTTCAGAAAACATGAGTCAGCAGTATATAATTTAACCGCTGAACAGTATTACATAGCACCGTATTCTAGGAATAGATAAGTGGTTTGTTTGCGACAGAGAGAGGACATCGGTATGTGTAGCGAGTAGCGACTGACTAAAGAACCAACCTGCTGTGTCTTGACCCAGTTCCCGAAGTCTACCCCAACTTTTCGACTGGTGCTTGAAATACCAAGTGCGACCTTTGACCTCATTGTCAGGTCGCATACCATTGTGAATGAAAGTGTCAAGGGCCCTCGAATGAGCCTTTGCAGCTTTCGCCCACCGCGGATCGGCCCCTGACCCCTTTATGCATATTGAACATTACATCAGTTAGCATTATTAGTGATACACGCTGTTAGAATTAAATTACAACGTCTGGGACCGTTAATGTACGTCAATACCAGTCAGCGGTGTGGATTTCTCTTTTGGGACAGGGTGGGGGGGACCTTTTCACTCACCTCTCCTTTCTAGTTTCCAGGACAGCGCATCTATCCCTCAGCCTTATCGGGGCTTGGATCCGATCAATGCTATCTGCCATCTGCTTGCAGACTACAGCTTTACCACCACCCTCTGAGGAGTTTTCTATGGCCCCTACAACTGATCCTGGATAGCATTGTCATGGCACTCACAATGTATTATGTTAAGCATAGGGTAGGTTTCACTGATGCCAAACCAGCTGTTAAGGGTATTATTAACTGGTGCCGTGGTGTTTTTCCTTTTCGCTCGCCTGTTTTGTGTTGAGAAGGGCTTTAGGCCTCTTGTAATGGAAGTCACAGACTGGCAGCATCTCGAAGCCAAATTTCTTTTTGCTGTGTTCAAAGGCATCCCTCACAACGCATCCCTTCAGGTCTGGTTTGAATCGTGTGTTTATTTACCGCTTTTTGATGAAAGCGATTCTGGAAGCTTAGCTTTAGGCAGTGTGAAGTCAATAATAAGAATAGCCACGTGTTTTATAATGGTTTGCATGCGTAAAATACGCTTCTTACCTTCCTGTTCTTCGTGATCTGTTCAGTTTATGGTATAAGCAGTGTGAACTCAATAATAGACTATTTACTGTCTGGTTCATTTCATTTGGCCGTCGTCTCTCCTTGGATACTGCCGCTGAAGCACTTCCTCAGGCAGTTGTGGTTTGTGTACTGAAAGGCAGTTAAATAATGCAAGATCTCTAGACTGGCCATGTAAGTAAGACTAAAAGTGATGGGGCCCAAGGGGACGTCCCTCTCAGAGGACCACAGACGCTCCAAAAGTCCTTTCAAGAGGTCAGTGGTAGCGTTTTTAATGCGTAAGCAACTGTATAGTATGCACAAGATATGGTATGGTTTATAATTCAGCACTGAGCGCTCTGTAAAGTTGTTTCAGCAAATCAATAGATAGATAAAGCTTTCTCTTGGTAGATTGATAGATGTAATGTTTCATGATATTGAATTTGTTTTAATAAGAGCGTTGAGCTTGTTAAGTCAAGGTCTTGGTGTTCAGTCGCCTCTTAATTAATATCTCATTAAAAGACGGCGTGTATTGATCTCTCTCAGTGATGTTCAACCTTTAATACAGCCAGAATGGATTTAGATAGTTGACCTCATAATCTCAACTGTTTTCGCTTGTGGTTCATTCTGGGATTATAGACCGGGACCTTTGCTTTGTAATTTTGGCTGCTGGTGCTCTTTGCTTGGCTGATTTTGGGCTAAAAGCGGGTTTGATTTGGAGCTCGCTTTGTGAGTTGGTTTTCATTCAGGATTAGGTCTAATCCGGGTGAGAGAAACCAGCGCATTGGATCTGTCGCGCAAGGCTTATCCGTTGCCCGAGTAACAGAGGACTGTGAAAGGGTTAATTGAAATCCCAAAGCGAGGTGACGTGTCGCCCTAATCCAGGCCGCCCCTTGACCTCTAACCTCACGGGGGGTCTTTGACGTCGGACCTCCTTGTCACTGCAGGCTTCTTGGGAGCCCAGCAAACTTCTCATTCTGTAATGATGCTTCCTGACAGAGCAGCAGCTCCAGAAACAGAAATCATTAATCATGTCTCTAGCAGCTAATCATGTTTTTCCAGCAGTCTGAGAGCGAGCAAGTGAAGGGATGGACTGCTTCTTTTCAAGAAGGTGATTATGCCAACAACAGCATCAAATGAGTGAATTTTAGAAACTCTACACAGATGCAGGGTAAAATTGAGATGAGTTTGAATGGAAATTAAAAGGAATGTTTTCCCATATTCAACTGTGTAAGATAGGAATCGTCACATACTGTAATTTACATACAGTAAATTACTACTCTCTTAAAGGGATAGTTCACCCAAAAATGAAAATTTCTACATGATTTACTCACCCTCAAGCTATCCTATGTGTATATGACATTCTTCTTTCAGATGAATACAATCTGAGTTACATTAAAAAAACTTCCTGACTCTTCCAAGCTTTATAATGGCAGTGAATGGGTGTTGAGATTTTGAAGCAAAATGATGCATCCTCATAAAAAGTGCTCCACACATCTCTGACGGGTTAATAGTCTTCTTAAGTAAATAGATGCATTTGTGCAAGGAAAATATCCATATTTAGAACTATAAGCTTTAACCTCTAGCTTCTGCCAACTGTCGTATGCGTGTTCACGAGAGAGTGGCTTTCCAGCGGATAATGCAGGAAGTAGGCATAGCGTAAGATCCGTTGAGAAATGACGAATTCGGAAATGCAGAGGAGAGAGCAAAACAAAACACTGGTCACAAATTAGAGGTGCAAAATGAGGTTTTGTAAAAGGAGTCATCAGATCCCCATTTTCCAAGAGTTGATGTGATTCTTTAGGATCTTAATGAAAAGTCTATAAGTTTAACTTAGTTATAAGTTTACACTACGTCTACGTCCAACGTCATTCGACGTGTGTACAACGTGTGTACGACAGGCTAGAAATTACGGTTTATAAAGTTGTAAATATGGATATTTTTCTTACATAAATGCATCGATTCAGCTCAGAAGGCCTTTATTATCCCCCTGGAGCCATGTGGAGTACTTTTTATGATGGATGGATGCACTTTACTGGACTTCAAAATCTCAACACCCATTCACTGCCATTACAAAGCTTGGAAGAACCAAGGCATTTTTTAATATGACTCCGAATGTATTTGTTTGAAAGAAGAAAGTCATATACAAATAGGATGGCTTGATGGTGAGTAAATGATGGGGTAATTTTCATTTTTGGGTGAACTATCCCTTTAAGGTGTGTTTGCATGGATTTTTGCTGGGAAGTTCCTCGTCTTCCACTACTAGTAATTTGTATAAGATGTGGAAATCACACAAGTTTAGCCAGCCATAAAGTCCAGGATCTAAACCTAACCATGAATGCAAGACAAATAAAATAGTTTACAGTATTTTAAGATTCTGTTATTCATGAGTTTGTTGTCTTCCTTTAACTCCTGAAAGAAATTCAGGATACAATAATATTCAATAATACAATAATGTTGTATGAATGATGACGTTATGAGTGTGTTGGTTTTCTGTAACTTCTGTGCAAAATTGAATCTTTCTTTCTTTCCTTCTTTCTTTCTTTCTTTCTTTTTCACAATGTTGTATAAATGCATGTATTTCCTTTAACTCCTGTCCATAATTATTCTGAATTTTTCAAACATTTTTTTGTTTATTTCAAACTCTTTCTTTTTTTCTTTCTTGCTTTCCTTCTTTCTTTCTTCTCTGAGAGGTAGTTTAAGTTGCATTTTGAACATGGGCCTCTCTGTAGAGCTCTGTTGAACATCATCAGCCTGATTCCTTTAACATAGCCGGCTGCAGGCATTCTGTCTCCCTGGAAAATCTCCTCTCTCTCTCTCCCTCCCTCTCGAACACACTCTCTTTGAGTGACCCGTTCTGGAAATGATTACTCTGCCAGACCAATGAGCAGGCTTCCTTTTGATGGGTCATAAACAGAGATCGGAGGTCAAATTCCTCTCCCCAGATGGAATTCGCTTGACATGCTTCACTGCAGAGCCCGGAGGTGTCGTGGGGGACGGACTGTACGCGTGTCATCATGCCTTAGTTGGTTAGTGTGAGTGTCTGTGTGCAGGATGCACCACTAAATCTTCTCTGAGACTTTGTTTGGAGAGAGGTAATGTGCTATGGTGCCCATGGAAGGTGCGTGTCTCTTTGAATGAGCGAGGGAGAAGATGACATCATGTGTGAGTGTGTGTGTGTTTGAAAATGTCACTCTGATGGAATGACTAGGAGGTGTTCAGCCACAAGGGTGCTGGGCTGTGCGACTTTACACCTCTCCTGACAACCTGCATTTAACGTGTGTTTAGAACGGTGTGCGATTCACTGTTTGTGAGGTGTTTTCTTTGCCACCTCTTGTTGCTTCCCAAAGGAGGTTTTCAATGGATCCAAATTTTGACAGTCTATTGCCAGGAAAGTCAGATTTTAGCTGGAAAACAGGTTCATAAAAGTATGCTTGTTTATGCAGTCTCTAGACTGATTAGGCACCACTCAGCGCTGTCTTTAGTGAGAATGTGAATGCACAATGAATGCACAATATGGTGCTCAGTAGAAGTGGGTTCTTTCATGTTATAATTTCCATTTTTATATGGGCAGTTGACATGTCTTTTTTATTTGCTGTTGATTAAGATATTGAAAATGTAGAAACATTTTTTATTTTTACAGTATGTATTTGATATGTATTTTATCGTGCAGTTTCATGGAAAATATGGAATTAAAACTTAACTTAGTATGTCCCCAGAGTTGAATAGAACATAAATCTAAATCTGCATCTGACAGTTCTATTGTGTTTTAAAACATGAATACATAAATAATGTCCTTTTTTTTTTTTT
>JAHKKF010520268.1:0-20881 GCA_019740295.1 Labeo calbasu | reverse complement strand
CTATGCAGTTGCTACGTGGTTTTAAGAGTGATTGTCATTGGTTTTTATTAGTTTTCTTTTTTCTCTTCTCTTTTTAATGGCCATTTTGTACCACGATAGATGAAGTTTAATGAAATAATACAATTTAATGAAATTAAAATTTATGTAGAATCATTAATAATTATTATTATTTTGTTGTTTTTTATTTATTGGTTTGATAATATAAATATGATTACTGGTGGTATGTCTTATTTATTTGTAATAATTATTAATTAATTAATTTTTAAATCTTTTTATTTATTTATTTTTAGTAATTTTTTTAACAATATTTAAAAACATTTATTTGTTTTTGTCAACTCCATTTTATAAACAGGTTTACTACAATTATATAATTATATTTGTACATCCACAGTTATGTTTTGGCCGGGATCATAAAAGAACTGATCGTCTGGACAAAAAATATTTTAATTTAATAATATCAGATAAGATTTATTGTTTTTTATTTACACTTGATTTAATATTATTACTACTACTACTACTACTACTACTAAAAATTAATTTTATTATTACAGTTGTTTTTATTTATTTAATAATTTATCTAATTGTTATAATTTTAAAAAATTCATCTGAATTCCCAACCCCACATATTTTATTTATTTATTTATTTTAATATTTAATTTTTAACAGGCATAAATCAATTTATTGCCTGAAAAAATAATTCAAATTAATGAAATCAAATAAGATTGATTGATTTGATTGAGGATTTTTTTTAAATATTTCTGTATTTATTTAGATTTAATAATAATAATAATAATAATAATAATACAGTTTTTATTTATTTATTTAATTATGTAATTGTTATTATTGATGTTTTGTTTCATTGATAATAGTATTTTTTTAATTTTTTACTTTATTTATTTATTTATTTATTTTAATATTTAACAACATTTATCTGTATTCCCAAAGCCATTTTTAAACGGGTTTACAACTACAATTATATAATGACATTTATTTTATTTTAATAAATTATTATTATTCATGTTTTGTTTTATTCATAATAGTATTTATTTATTTATTTATTTATTTTATTTTAATATTTAGGCATAACAGGCAGTTATGTTTTGGCCGGTGTCATAAATTAATTTATCGCCTGAACAAATAATTCAATTTAATGAAATCAAATAAGATATTTTTTTTTCCATTTATAATAATCTCTTCATTTAATAATAATAATTGTAATTATTACATTTTTACATATTACGTAGATAATATATTCAATTATATATTATATTTGTTTAGTTAACTGTATTAATTTATTTCTTTTAATATTTAAAAACATTTTTCTGTATTCCCAAACACATTTCCTACGGTTATATAATGACATTTATACATCCACAGGCGATTTTTATTTTGGCTGGTGGCATAAATGAATTTATCATCTGAACGACTTACACTCTTATTGTTTAAAAATTTCCTCAAAATCCACACAAAAAATTAAATCAAGTAAAGTAATAAAATAAAGTAAGTGCAGACTGCATCTGCAGGCAGCTGTTAGTAGATTTATTTCCCAGCAGTTTCTTTACCAGTTTCATCATCTGCCGTGTGTAATAGCAGATCGTTCATGCGTGCAGCACAAACGCTATGAGTTTCACTCCAAAATGCCACTATTTCTATTTAGATTAAGACGTGGATATTGTTGGATAAAGATAATATCAGTGCTTTCAGAATAAATCAATGTCTGTAACTGGAGATCACTGATAAAGCTGTCATATTCTGCGTTATCGCATTTATAGCTTGGAGCAAACACGCTGAAATCTTCACTTTGAGGAATTATCTTGACAGTGAGGGATGTTCTTACGGATCGTATCTTATATCGTTGTTTCTTTCTCATCCTGTAACTTCATTCACACCTGAGAAATGTGTCCCTTCTGCCAGACGAACTATGCACCAGATGCCAACGTAGTAATAAATCATGTTTACTCCGTAAGCTGTTGGCGAGAATTGAGCGCTGCTGTTTTTGTCAGAGTGCTTTCCATTCAACTCTTCCCGTATCAATAAGAGCGCCTCTAAATTGATATCGAGTTTATCCCGGCTGTAAAAGAAAGCTGTAGGTGTTCTTTGGATATTTGTGCGCAGGTTTTTGTGCCTGTGAGCTGAACCGACGGTAATAGGATTTCGTCAACAAAGGGAACAACGGGCGCCGTTCGAGACTGGATGCTGAGGTCTAGGAATAAATACTGTAACAGTTTTTCCAGCAGCATACTGTGAGTGTTACGCTGTTGTGGAACCAGCTGGAGTTTTACTGGGAGTGAATGACGCCGTCAGTCTCTAGAAGCAGCAGCAGGCCTCGCTGAACGGATAAATTCAGTGTGTGTGATGTCATTGTGGTCAGACGGCGGGACGTAACTGTGTCGGCTTTTCAGTGTTATACACCTTGTTAGGGTACACTTCCAAGAGAAAATTGTTATATGTTGACGTGTATATATACCAACAAATCTGGAATGCATTTACTATAAGAAACAAAAAAATTAATAGAATAAAAAAGTGTATATTAAATGACTAAATACAAAGTAAATGTATTAATGTGTTAATTAAAAATAAACATAGATAGATAGACAGATAGATAAAATAACTGATTAGAAATAAATGCAATTATTTTTATATATATATATATATATATATAATTGCAATTACATTTATTTCTAATAAATTATGAATGCATTTTTTTTTTTTTTTGGTAAGTAAGTTTATATTTCATTACAACATTTATAGATCAATAAATTAATTATTAATTAATAAATAAATGTATATTAAAATTATATATTTAATTAATTTATATTTAATTAATGCATTAATAAATGTAATATTTATTTAACTGATTGATTGTCTTCTATATATTTAACAGAAATAAAATTCATTTACAATAACAGAATTATAAATGTTTAATTTATTTAAATTATATATATATATATATTTGTATTTGTATGTACTTTTAATATTCAATTAAATGAATGTCAAATTCTATCAAATTGGATGTATTAAGTTAATTTAATAGAAAATATAACTATAATATCTATAAATAAAATTATATCTATAATAAATAAACAAGATAATAAAATAATATCTATAAATTATAGAATTATAAATTGTAGTAAAATCTAAATTCAATTTATATTTAATGTATTTCATTTACTTTATATTTATTTATTTGATTGAAGATCTTCTATTAAATTAGTATAAATTAATTTAATAGAAAATATAACTTTATTAAGAATTATAGAATTATAAATTGTAGTTAAATGTATTTAAATGACATCTAAATTCAATTTAGATTTAATGTATTTAATTTACTTTATATTTATTTATTTGATTGAAGGTCTTCTATTAAATTAGTATAATTGTAATAATTTTTTAAATGTAACAAATTAATCATTTTAATAGAAAAAAAAAAACCTCAGTTATAATAAATTTAATTAAATGTATTTCATATGTGACCCTAGACCACAAAACCAGCCAAAAGGGTAATTTTTTTTTTTTTTTTTTTTTTAATTCAGATTTATACATCATCTGAAAGCTAAATAAATAAACTTTCTATTGATGTATGGATTGTTAGGATAGGACAATATTTGGCCAAGGAATCTGAGGGTGCAAAAAAAATCAAAATATTGAGAAAATCGCCTTTAGAGTTGTCCAAATGAAGTTCTTAGCAATGCATATTACTAATAAAAAATAAAGTTTTGATATTTGCGGTAGGAATTATGGAACATGATCTTTGGCATATAAGAAAAATGTATAATTTTGACTCATACAATGTATTTTTGGCTACTGCTACAAATATACCTGTGCCTCTTAAGACTGGTTTTGTGATCCAGGTTCACATGTTGTATTTAAAATAAGAATGTATTTAAAAAGATTAATTATTAATTTGTTTTTAAATCGTACCATAAGATTTGATTCATACTGCCTGCACTACATGTTCGTGTGCTGTGACTTTCTCTGTAAGATGCTTGCATCAGCAGCTGATCGGAATGTCACCTCTCGTTCCCCGGAATACTGCTGGCTGTTGATTAGCATTACGGTCCTGAGGGAAAATCCGTGCGAGTCATTTTTCACCTCCTGACCATTAGCTGCAGCAGGGAGGATATGCATATTCATGAGGGGGGAGGAGCACAGCGGCCCACCAGAAATGATCTTGATCGTGTGTGTCGAAGGCCTCCATCTTAGACCTGAGATAAAAGCTGATACACAGAACTGAAATCAGAGAGCGAGAAATGTTCATGTTGTTTCAAAACACACAGTGATGGTTTTCCTGATGGCCACACAAAGGCATGAGTATTTCTTCAACTATAGACACTTTTGGCCCTCACTGTAGACTCTGTAGCATCATTTAATTCTATCAAATCTAATTATATTGTTTAAGTGTTCTTTTTCCCCATTATAGAAAAGACATTGAAAACATTTTGGGCATAAAACATTCGACTCCTTTGTCATGCTAAGACTAATTTTATATATATATATATATATATATATATATATATATATATATATATGTATATATGTATGTATATGTGTGTGTAACCCTCTAAAAGCCACCTTGGTCAAAAATGAGATAATGATCCTGAGTAAATGCTATTTTATTTATTTATTATTTATTATATTAAATAATTTTATTTATATTTTTTAACATATATTTTTGCATGCTTATTTATATGTTTATTTATTATTAATATTATTACTACTACTACTACTACTACTACTATTATAAAATATTACAAATAAATGAATTCAGTAATAATAATAATAATAATAATAATAATAATAATAATCATCATCCATTCCAAAGTTTACATGTTAAAGTTTTTTTTATATTTTGCATTATTATTATTATTATTATTATTATTATTATTATTATTGTTATGGATTAATAATTAATAAATAAATGTATATTAAATTAATAATAATAATAATAATAACTATTATTACTGTAATAATAATAATAATAATAACTATTATTATTATTATTATTGTTATTACTAGTATCATAAAATATTTCAATGTATTGTTATTAGTTGTATTGTTATTATTATAAATTTTAAAGTTCATTTATTTATAAGATTTAATAATAATAATACATTATTTCTCTCTTTGCAAGTAATATATTTATCTTGATCTGATTATTAGCTGTTGTGGACTTGAGCTGAAGGACTATAAAAGGGGTGAAACAATACAAGCTATATATCAAAAAACATCTTAAAAGTAGCACAAATAGTAAAACGTTTCCAAGACTCTTTTAGTTTGACACTCATATAACACAAAAAAAGGTTGAAATGTGCTTGTTTCAATAAAAATCAGTGCCTACAACATAAAGGTGTCTGTAGTTGAAGAAACAGGCAGATATGAGTTAGTTATGAAGCGTTTTCAGACAGCTGCACCCATGTTGGCAGGCCCTGATTTTTTTATTTTTTTTTTTGCCTAGTGTGGAAAGACTGTTGTTTGATCTGGAGTCGTTTTCAATACTGGAGTCTTGAAGGCAGGAAATGTTTGGCATATCCTGCTGCGCTGCTCACTGGGATCATGTTTTAACACGCGAACAAACAGGAAGGAGGTATCTAGCTCTGTGATCGTCAGTGCATGACACCCAAAATATCACATTAGCTACCTGTTTATTTAAGTGTTATCCAAACACCGTGTGTTCTGGATGTGTTTGCCGAGCCGCCGCACAGGTGTTTATTTAACATACGGTTGTGTATATCCCCATACCGACTATCATATCTTCTTAAAGCTCAAGTGTGTCATTTTTTTTAAATGCAACTATATAAAATCTTAATGAAAACATAGTAATTTGCTAATAACAAAATTAGCATTTGAAACATCATGAAGGTTGTTGTTGTTGTGCCAAGTTTACTGTTTACTGTCCTGCTCAAGTTTAAACATTAGCCTAAACAGTTTCTTGTCTTTGAAAGATGAAGATTGATTGATTATTTGTTCATTTACTTGGCATTTTCAATTTTTATGGCATTTTTTATTTATCAGGTAGTTTACTTTTATTTATTTAGCATTTTTTTAATCATTAATATTTCTGTATTTATTCACTTATTTTACTTATTTATTTAATATTTTAATTTATTTTAAAATATTAAAATATATTGCTTATTTATTTGTTGATTCATAATATTATGTGATTGTTTATAATTTTTTATTTACTTATCATTAATGTTTATTTATCATTTATATTTAATTATTTATCCATTAATCTTTATTTAAAATTAATGTTTATTCATTTTATTCTTTCAACATATTTATTTATTTATTCATTCATTCATTCATCCATCCATTTATTCATTTTTTTTAATATTGTTTATTTATTCATCCATAATATTGTGACTGTTAAACATTCATTTATCATTAATATTTATTTATTTATTTATTTATTTATCCTTTATATGTATTTGATTAGTTTATGTTTATGTATCATTAATGTGTTTATTCATTTTATTTATTTATCCTTCATATCTATTTATTATTTTTTTATTTATCATTATATTTGTTTATTTGTTAATTTTATGTATTTATCTTTCATAATTATTTACCGATTCAGTAATTTATTTTTTCATGTTAATTTTTTTTTATTCATAATATTTGTTTAATTATTTTTGCTAGGTTTAGTGTCTTAGGTTTGAAGCATTCACAGTTTTAATTTACTTGTCATTTTTATTTATATTTTTTTTATTTATTTGCTTATTTATATATTTATTTATAATTATTATCTGTTTATTTTTTTCTTGTTTATCATTAATATCTATATATTTTATTCACATTTATCATTTTATTATCATTCACATTTACTACTTCATTCATTTTACTTATTTATCATTTATTTGATTTTGTTATTCATTTATTTTAATTTATTTATCAGTAATATTTGTTCATTTATTTTATTTATCGTTCACATTTATTTATTCATTAATTTATTTTATTCATTTATTTGTTTATTTATATATGTAGGTATGTTTATATTATTTGTATTTTATTTATGTTTTCATTTTTCTTATTTATCATTAATATTTAGATATTTTATTTATCATTCACATGTACTTATTTATTTTTATTTATTTATAATTTGTTTATTTTTATTTATTTTTATGTATTTATGAATTTATCAGTAATATTTATATTTATTTCATTTATCATTCACATTTTTTATTAATTAATTTATTTTAGTTTATCATTAATTTATTTGTTTACGTATTCATTTATTTAGTTTATTTATTTATTATTTATTGTTATTTATTTATCATGAATTTATTTATCAGTAATATTTATATATTTATTTTATTTATCAATCATTCACATTTTTATTAATTCATTTATTTTAGTCATTTATCATTTATCTCTCAGGTTTAAAGCATTCACCTCACTATGAAAGGCTCAAAAAAGGTATTTTTCTTGTGTCAAAGCAGAAGGATTATGAATTCACTTCACTTTCATAATGCAAGTGTCTGTTTTAAATATCAGAGCTGCCAACGATACCATATTCTTACATTGAAAGCATTTTAATTCAGGGAGAATTAGAGGCTGTTTGCTCCGCAGCTTTGTGCGTTTTATGCTTCAGAAGTAGTATCACTCATGCACAGTGTGCAAAGCCTGTTTATTATTATAATTATCCGTGATGCATTATTCATAGACGGCCTAAGGCGAGCATACGAGCCGACTGTTCGGCCGCCTTCGGGGGGATTTGATTTCGATATGTAGCATAACTCTTCAATTCTCGAAGTTTAATATTGACCCCCTGGCATTTCTAATAGATTTGCGTGGAAATCAGATTACGTGAACAATCGAAGCGCTAAAAAGGGTCTATCATGGTACTTTTGTGCAACCGAATTCGGCAGCCAGGCAGAATAAACACTTTGAACTGACATGGAAAATTCTATTGTGTCATGTTGTAATAGGATATTCACTTGGGCCCTGATCGAGCAAATATTTCCCTCTTAAGCGCTCGTTTCGGAACTAATTGCTTGCATATTTGTACGGGAGATGAGCTATTGGACGGTGTCATTAAGAGAAGCCGTATCATCAGAGAAAGCACAGACAGACTCGTCTCAGCTGCCGCAGCCGTAATTGGTAGCGGGGTATTTCACGGTCAGAGGAAGAGAAGATTGCTTCATTAAGTTCCTGTTCTGATAACCACCGCAGCACTGCATAATAGACCATATTAACTGAATGAATACACAATTACAGAAGAGGACTGCGCAGAAATGCTGAACCCGGGCAGATAGTGTCTCTTTGGATAGAGATGCTGATTATATAAACGATTTAAAGCAAATGTTCATTGACAAAAAGAAAATGTGATCATGTACTTGCACTTACTTTGCTCCAAATCAGTTTGACTTCCTTTCTTCTGGGAAAGGAAGTCGATCTGTACGAGTAGTGCACTGTATTTCACAGGTTTGTGTGAGGAATGGTGTAGAAATGTATTTGGTTGCTCACTGTTTCTGTCTACAAATTAGGTTTGTTTTAGAAAACAGACCTAACATATGTATAGAAATTTGCATCTCCTGACCCTGGTATGGCAAAGTAAATAAAGTAAGTAAAATAATACAATAAATCAAGTAAAATAAACCAAATAAAGCAAGATAAATCAATCAAGTAAAAGCTATCAATAACATAAAATAAATCAATAAATAGTAAAATATATCAGTCAATAAATTTATATAAATATAAAATCAATCAATCAATCAATCAATAAAGTAAAATCAGTCAATAAAGAAAAAATCAATAAATAAAATAATTTAATCAATAGATAAATAAAAATAAATCAATATATAATGTGAAATAAATAAATTCAGTAATATAAATCAATAAATCAAGTAAAATAAATCAATAAATAAAGTAAAATAAATCAATCGATAAATAAATGCATCAAAATAAATAAATAATAAAAACTAATATATAAAGTAAAATAAAGTAAAATAAATCAAATTTATAAATAATGTAAAATCAAAGTAAAATAAATCAAAGAAAGTAGAAAAAATCTAGATATGAAATAAAATAAATCAAACATTTATAAATAATGTCAAATAAATCAATCAATCAATAAAGTAAAATAAATCAATAAATCTATAAATAAAGAAATCAATAATTAAATCAATATATGTGACATAAACCAATAAATACATAAAAAATGTAAAAATCAATAAATAAATACAGCAAAATAAATCAATAAATAAATCAATATATAAAGTGACATAAACCAATAAATACATAAAGAATGTAAAAATCAATAAATCAAGTAAAATAATCATCAATCAGGTAAAATAAATCAATTAATAAATCAATATATAAAGCAAAATAAATCAATAAATGGGGTAAAATAAATCAATAAATCTATAAATAAAGTAAACATCAATCAATCAATAAATAAATACAGCAAAATACATTCATAAATCAGTAATTAAATCAATACATAAAGTGACATAAGTCAATACTTATCACTTTTACTTATGTCAGTGGTGCCATATTTGTGAGATTAGAGAACTACAGCAGCGGATATGATTTACAGTGAAAAATGCACATGTGGTCTGTTCCTCACACAATGAATGCAGAAGACTTGAAATAAAGCAAACTTTTTTTTTTTAACCCATTGACTCCCCATTGACTTTCATTATAGGGGTGACTAAGTCTTCAAAACCTTTTGTTTTCCTGCATGTTTGTAATGGCATGAGGCTGAGTAAATTAAATCATTTTTTAACAATCTCTCAGGTGTGCACTAAACTGCACTGTCCATCTTTATTGACTAGCATTAACGAGGGTCGTATTTAATAACGTTTTCATCCACTATATTCATCATTGATTAAACATGTCAGAGCTGTTACGTTAAAATTTGCTGGTTTTAGAGTTGATTATGTCTGCGCCTGCAGCTTCTGTTTAATTCTGCTCTGACCTTCTGGCTAAATGTGTGTTTACTAATTAGTTTTGCACATTGACAGATCACGCAACCTTGCCTTCAGCCCACACATTAATAATCACACATTGTTTCGCATTGCATTGCATTGCATTTTTGCAGTAATTAGATGCTCAGTAAGGCAGGGGTACAAAAGCAAATAGAGAGACAATATGTTGTTTGTTGTCACAAACTATTTAACTTTAGGATATGGAGCTTTCTTTCAAACCTGGTAGGCGAAAGTTTTTGTTGTTTCTCTCATGAACTGCGCGTTGCGAGTTAGATTTGATGCGAACGTTTGGCTAAATGTTTAGCGTGTGCACTTGTAAAAACTGTAAGTCTATCCCTCAGTAGTTTTTATCCACGTAAATAAAGAGAGAGATACCCTTAAAAGCCTTAATTGATTAAGTGTTTACTTGAATTTTCCAATTTGAATCTTTAAGAACCAAAAGTACAAAGAATTCAAACTGATTTCTATTTGGACATAAGTCACGTTTCTGTGTCGTGGTTGACTATAATCTTTTTCAAAAAGCACAACATTATCACAGATAATTGCACAATTATAAAATTATGTTGTTTTCTTGTCATTTAAAGGGAAATAATCTTTTTTATATATATATATATATATATAATATATATAATATATAATATATATATATATATATATATATATATATATATACACACAAAGATTTCCAAAGACGTCTGTGAATGTTTTGAGTGATTTCAGAGTTTGGAATTTATTAATTAAAACATGCAGTTGTTTTTTTGTTTTGTTTTGTTTTATTTTGGTTTTTTAAATGAAAGAATATATATTTTAACATTTAGATATGTATTTAAAAATAAATAAATAAATACAACTTTTTTTAATCTTTTTTTCTCATAGAAGTCTTTTTGTCATTTTTATATGTATAAAATGTATATATAGACAGAGGAAGAGAGAGTGAAATTTATGCAAATAATTGTTGATTCGGAGTTTGGAATTGATTGATTTGAAAACACTGTTTGATTTTATTTTTTTAAATAAAAATGTATTTAAAATATTTATAAGTATTTTTAAAAATGCATATTTTTTCCCTTGTTTTTCTTTCTTTTTTTCATTTCCATTTAATTTTTATTAAACTCAGTTTTAATGGTTAAATTAAAAATAAATGAATAAAGTATGTCTAATTAATTAGAATCAAGACGTTTGCACAATTTTACTTCAGTTTATTAAAAGTTTAACAGAAATTAAATTTAAGGCCCTATGAAGTTTATTAATTAAATGTATTAATTGTTTTTACCAAATTCTGTTTTCCATTAATTTTCTCTTAATTTTAATGGTTTCATTCATTTTTAATACTCAAAAGCATCTTTAATTAATTTAATTTTATTATAAAATTGCTTTTTTTATTATTATTATTATATTTATTTCTTTTTTTCAGAAATACTGTGTTGTGTATTTGTTTTTCTAGTAAATCAATTCTGGCAAATATTCCTTAAAATAATGTTTTAATAATAATTTTAGTAGTAGCAGTAGTAGTAGTGGTTGTTTCATTACATTGAGTAATTTATGTCTGTCACGGTTTCTTCAAGTTAAACCAAACTTTTATTTTGACGGGTTACTCTTTTCATAATTAGGAAGGATTCATGTTTAAATAGCATTTTGCGGCTTTATATTTACAGACACTAATCCATATCATGTTTTGATGTAAGTGTACTGATCTACTTTTGATTTATTTACCTGTGACTTTCTATGTTTTACAGTACATTTCATTTTAATGACTGGATTCCACTATTCCGTTCGCAGTTTTGTGCATTGAGTAAATTATACATATATAGAATGATTTATGCAATGAATCATTGATTCAGAATTTGGAGTTGATTAACTGAAACATGCGAAACTGATTCATTGAAGTGAATCAACTGTAAAGTTGTTTTGCAGGTTTAGTCTAATGACTCAGGGAAACTCTTTGAGTATAGTTCACTCCAAAATTGTCATAATTTACAGTTGTTTGAACCCTGCTGAGTTGCAAAATATTTTCTTTCTTCTAAGAGTTTTGGAAAGTGGGTGAGTAAATGATGACAGGACTTGCATTTTTGGCTGAAGTCTCCCCTTAATTGTTGAATAATAAGTGCATTAAAGTCATTGTGATAAAACCATCTGAAATACAAAGCCCAGCCCTTCACTGGACCACAGCGCAGAGCGCCTGTACTTGTTGAGTGTGTTTTCACGTTGTTCAGATGGGTGTCTGATTCGTGCGAGTAACACTAGACCATTTGCCGTGAGCCGGAACATCAAACTTTGAAGGGCTTTTAGTCGACTGCTTGTACAGTTAGTCATTGGGAGATGTGAGATGCGGCTGCAGGAGTAAGTAGGTTGTGGTTTGGTGTTTTTCTCTCTCGGTGTGGGGGATGAGCATTTGTTTGGGAAAAGAGCAGCGATGGTCTGTTGGCTCAGGCGGATGTGAGATCTCAGCAGAATCGTTTTGGCAGTGGATGCGATTGGCACGGTAACTGAGTCGCTTGTCAGCGATGGCAATTCTCTTATTTGTCAGGTGTGATTTTGAGATGGTTTGCGCAAGAATGAATGCTCATCAGCTGTCAGCCCTGGGTGCTTAGTATTTTAGCTGTGTGTCTGTTTTTATATATATATATATATATATATATATATATATCCCATGCAATGTATTTCAATTACATACTTAACAAAGTCACAGAAAAGGAGCAGTGCCAAATGTCCAAAATCTAAAACCCAAGTTGGTCCAGTGCGTAGATCCAAAAAAAACATGGAGCAATCAAACAACTAAGATCCGCACATGGTCATATACCAGACTTTTACCTCTTCAAAAAATCTTTATTAAATGCTGCATCAGAGGTCATAAAAATACGTGCAAAAAGTGCAATAAATGTGCAAAGGTGCAAAACGTTTTCAAGACAAAGTTCTTCCTCAGTGCCACATGAATTGGTGCACACCTGCACTGCATTAAATCCATATTACCATGGACATCATAATATACGCGCAGGCACAAAACACACCACTTATATATCCAGTGTATTAAAGGTTTTTCCTTACACGTATATTAATAGTAAATATCCTTAATACTCAATATCCAAAAATACAAAAATCTATAAATCCATCCAATCGTACACATAGATATAATCTTATTAATCCATACAAAAATGTTTATAGAATTTTTACAAAAAACAATTCAAAATCAATTCTTCATTCATACCGAGAGGATATAAAGATCTCAAATCAAAAATCCATTTGCACTCTTTTTGTAAAAGACGGCGTTCCATGTCACCACCCCTTCGAGACTGTGATATGTTCTATTACCATAAAGTCCAAGTCTGATATAGAATGTGACACTTCGTCAAAGTGACGAGCTACCAGAGACTTTCTCCTAATGGAGCTCATATGTTCAATAATACGCGTTCTGACCGATCTACTCGTTTTTCCCACATACTGTTTGTTACATCCACAAGTTAACAAATAAATTACATTAGTGGATGAACAAGTGGTAAACTGTCTAATGCGGTACTCACGATCTGTAATAATCTGAAATAATCCATTCCTTACGGGTTTTTGTACATTTTTATATACTTACTTACTTACTTAATTAGTTAGTTAGTTAATTTCAACATTTTAAATTTTTTTCTACACATACAATATACATATATTAATCAATTATTTTTCATTACTGGTAAAAAATTGTATATTATATTTATTATATTATATTTCAAATATAATATTTTATAGTTTGAGCTATATATTTTTTAAATCTATTGATTTTTATATTTTAAAAGTGTGTGTGTGTGTGTGTGTGTGTGTGTGTATTTATATTTATTATATAAGAATCTAACTTTTTAACAACACCGTGAGCAGTGCGTTATGCTTTTATAATGTTAATGACTCTATTAAATGTAACTGCATTTCCCACTAGGCCACTGGGACTTTCTAAAGCTCTGTAGTCATGACACATCAGCTGTTATGTCTGTCTCTGAGTCGACCATTAATCATTTGCAATTGTGCATTTAGCAAATAGTTAGTTTGTTAGTCAGCTTTAACTGTTAATATATTCCTATTCGTGCAGCAGGGTTTGCATCACATGGTTATTTTTGCATGTTTTTGTTTTATTTTTTCAGATAAGCACTCAGGATTCAAGGTTTTGAAGTGAAGTGCTGAACCTGTGTGTGTGTGTTTTCCCAAGTCTAATGAGTTTCAATAGGAAGCTGAAAGCTCAATAACGAGGTCGGTTAACTGCGGTGTTTAAACTCATTCGCCGCGGCCAGCGGTAGTGATGGTGGAGGGGGTTGGTTGTTGCCGAGCAACAGTCAGCATTGGCATGTACCCGGAGGTCTTTGCCCGTCGGATCCGAACAGGGGTTTTGCCCACTGGCACCTGCTGTCAGTTAAGTGTCACGACATTGAAAGGAAATGGGCATTTACAGGAAATGACCCGCTCGCTAGAAAAACCACAAACCACCGGTTCAAGCACGTTTCAGCATGTGTGTAATTCAGACTTATTATTGCGTTATTATTGTTCATGTGTTAGCGATTTTAAACAAACTCTTAAACCAAAGTATGAAACTTATTTGCACACTTTTTGGTCTGTTTGAGATTTTTAACCATTTAGCAACTGCAGCCGATGCCGCTATCTGATTTATGGCTGTAACTGCATGTCTTATGAATGGCATCACTAGTCTTCGAGATGTCTTTCAGTTTTTCACACTGTAATCAGAGCGTATTATTTTTTCCGTTTCTTTTTTCCTTTGTGAATCTTTGATTACAGCTGATGTTATTGTTGCCCCGGGCGAAATGAAAATGTTGAATGTAATTCCTGACCACTTCAGATTTGAAATTAAATTCATATTTTCCTAATATCATTCCCAAATATAATTTCAACATCACATCTCTCACATTATTATGTGCAGAAGAATTTCTGAAGTTTTTTTTAAGCATCTCCTCCCTTTATTGTAACCAGCATTCACTGGAAGAGCGGTATGTGTATAATTAGTGGTGTTTGCCAAGGCAAGCGTCAGCGTTGTTTTTATTATTACTCATACTTCAGTTAGTGATTTGTTCAGATTTAACTAGTTATTAAACTTAATTGTGTGTGTCATTCTTCAGCGTTTGGGCTCTAGACACGAATGATTCCTCCAATCATTGTTGAGGAAGGGTGTGCTGTTAAAGATCAGATGCGTCATTTTCACCTAAAGGACGTTAAAACGGGTGAAAAACATCCATGAATGTAAGACCCGAGTGATCAGAAGATTATAGAGACTTAGAAGGACTAGCAACCTCCCAGAACACCCTAGCACATAGCAACACCATGGGAACCACCCAGAACACCCTAGCAACCAACAGTAACACTTTTGGTAACCACACCTAAGTAACCACATCGAAACACCATGGCAACACCCTGGAAACCATCCAGAACACTCCTGAAAATGTAAAAATGTAGTTTACAATTCATCTTTCAATATAATTGCTGTATCCACAGTTTATGATCTCTTGCTTTATTGTACAGGTCATGAATATAGATTAGGATTTGTAAGGAAATTCAGGTGAACAAGATTTCCAGCCCCAATCATGAATGTACATGCATTCACTCTTGCCATTCGTTTATGAGCACAAACGAATAAGCATTATGAGAAAAAGAGCCGCGGGACAGAGTGTCTATTCAAGTGTCTGCTGCTGTTAAACAGAGCACAGATCTAAGGCGTGTTTACTATTATGGGCTGGATCTGCTCCCAGTCTGTTTGTTTGGCACAGACACGGCAGTCGAACGAGTCGTAAATCTTCAATATGACACTTATCACGAGGGAATCCGGCAGATGTGGTGGCCCTTTGACAAATGAGCTCAAAAATGTGCTCAAAAGGCCTCTGTTTGCTTCTTCACCAGCTTTGGCTCAGCCTCCAGCAGCGTTTCAGCAGATCCGAGCGTGAATTTACACTTATTTTATGTATTATTAACATCACAGTCAGAGGAACAGTCAAGTGTTTTAAGAAAACGAGACATTGTTTCTTAGATTTCTAAGTGCTTCTTAGTGATCTTCATCACATTAAAATGGCATGTTTGAAGTATCTAGATTGTCTTTAAAAGGGTCGTTCATCATTTTGAGCCAATCTGACCAGTACAAGCAATATATTTTAAAGCAGCCTGTTCATTTTAGGTAAATTATCTCCACTTGGTTGTGACCTCTACAGCATTTTGTTATTTGTTTTTCTCTTAAATGCACTTCTAATGTATGCTATCTTGAGGTAGTTGGCAGGATCAAAGACTGTTAGCTTCCATAAATGGTCAGTGGAGAGACGGACCATCTGGTTTTCCATGATTCGTCCCCATTAGCATGAGGCCAGTGCTGATGTGTCTGCAATGTCTTGTTCTTTCTTGGTGTTTGACTCATGAATAAATGATGATTTATTTTCCTGGAATGGCCGGTCAGCCCCTGTTTAACTTCTCAAATCTCTTCTCTTTGTTCCATCAACAGCGCCGGTCCCAAAGGAGACAACATCTATGAATGGAGGTCAACTATTTTAGGACCACCGGGCTCTGTGTATGAAGGAGGGGTCTTTTTCCTTGACATTGCATTTACACCTGACTACCCATTTAAACCACCCAAGGTAGGAACAGAAATACGAATATGCACTGAAATTAGAGGATGACTGTTATGGGTTTGATGTATAAAGAGCAGGTCTGCAAATGCCTGATGCCAAATGCACATTTTATGTTTTCACACTGTAACAGGTCAGGGTATTTTCATTTGTGTTTTTGAGGACTTGAGTTACATTCAACACTAGAGTTTAAGGTTATCGAGTTAACTTATTTTCCTATCCTTCAGTGTTTCATTTCTTATCTTAATAAACTATGCACTGTCTGTTATGTGAGTGTTGAATGTTACCAAACTTTATTTTGAATGGGTTTGAATGTTTATGCATTTTATAGATGTACTGCCCTGTGGTTCTAGCGCCTAATTTGCTTCTTTTCTAGTAATAACTCGTTTGAAAGCATTTGGAAATTTACTAGAGATGCACCAATCAACTGACCAGGGACTGGAATTAGCCGGTCTTCCACATTATCAGCCTGGACCGGTGACCGGTCCGTTTTGACGTCACACTTACGGCAACTAATAATGTACTTATGTTGTGCTAGATGAGGCTTGCGCAGCTTGTTTGAGTATGCAAGAAAGACTCGTGCAGAATTCAAAACAAACGAGCGCAACAGCACTCTTTATGCATACTGCAGTAGGAAGAAAAAGATATTTATAATATATGATTTAGGTACACAACATTGCACGACCAAGATGTTTTCTCAAATATCAACACGACTTAATGTGACACTGTTTTTAAGAGTAGTTCAGTAAACAGGAAGTTAAAATTAAGTGACAGACATTTTAGACACAATATTAACTGTTTTTGCTCAATTTCGTTGATGAAAATAGTTCCAATCAAAGCCACAGCAGAACTGCAGCGTGTCTCAGAGGAACACAGTGGTGTTTCGTTACTGAAAAAATCCATGTTCTTGAACCCATGGAGTTGAGTCAATAATTCAGAAAGCCATTCATAAAGACAGTCACTTGCCTCTTTTTTTATTTTTTTTATTTGTTTATTTTTTTAATGAATGAATCTGCAGTTTGAACAAATTGGTTGAATGAATGACTAAATGACTAACTCATTAAAACGGTCATTTGCCACCACCTACTGGTGGTTTGGTTTCATATTTAACCCAACATTTCTTATTTGTATGTTTAAAAAAATTTAATTTAACAGTGCATTTATAGAGAATATCTGTAACTTTTATTTATTTCTNTTGGTTTCATATTTAACCCAACATTTCTTATTTGTATGTTTAAAAAAATTTAATTTAACAGTGCATTTATAGAGAATATCTGTAACTTTTATTTATTTATATATATATATATATATATATATATATATATATAATATAATATAATATAATATAATAATATAATATTATTATTATTATTATTATTATTATTTAGTTATTTATTTATTTTTGCTACTTTTATTAAGTATTTTGTATTTTGCCCCTTATTATATAGGTTAAGTGTTACAACATTTTTAGTAAATATTGTGTAAATCTGCTGACGCCCTATAGCTCACATCACCTAAAACGCTGAAGTAAATTGCAAAATAAATGTTATCTTTATTAACAAACTGCATATTTGAAGTTTAAACAAGTGCATTCTTGCATTTAAAAACTTTTAAAACTGCATTCCGTGACACAAAAAACATTATTTTTTTAAATTCTAGTAGATTTGGGTATCCGCCATGACACTCACTGTGAAATATGCTACAAGTGGAGTGATACAAACAGTGAAACAGTTGGAGTTCCGATATCACTAGAATATCACACTCCTCTCAGCCAATCAGATTCAAGGACCAGCAAGAACTGTTGTGTACACAGGCTGCGTCCGAAAGCCTAGTCAGCTGACTTGCTGCCTCGCTGCTCTATCAGGCAGTGACTTCGAAGGCTGCGAAGGCAACTCTAGAAACAGTTTCAGACAGACTTCAGAGGCAGCGTAACGTGAAGTCGTTGCTAGGTTACCTAATGGTTAAGTTGTACATTTGTAGAAAAACGATCTTAAACAGTTATGTACAAATGATTTAACACACAAAGACCTCAGTGGCATTGTCATTGAAGGTCTGTGTGTCAGAAAAGACGGCAGAGAATGGCGTTTTTTGCTTAAAAAATAAAAGCACTGTCGGAAGTATTATTGCAGAACAGGTCATTGTTATGAGTGTATGTTTCGTTATTATTGGTAGTATATTGTAAATATTATTCTTATTTAATACTCATTTGAACCCTTTTAACATTTTTGTAAAATACTGTTATTACAAACAACATTATTTATTATGCTCTTTACACTATTATTACTCAAAGTATATCATGGTCAAAATCTCATCTATTATATAAAGTAACAAGTTTAATTTCACCAGAATATCTTTATTTATATAGCCTATATGACGCGCTTGCACAGGATTGTGGGAAATCGATAGCAGCCAAGGATACATCTATGCTGCCTTCAAAATTCGATCAAAAGAAGGTACCTCCAGAACCAGGAAGTGAAGAAGAATTGCTCCAAAGGCGGCATTTTAGAGCTTTTGGACGCAGCCACAAACACACACAAATGGCATTTTAAAATGAAAACAATCCTCGTGTACACTGGTGTTTTCACTGCATTTCAGAAACGATCTGTCTACACTACACAACTGAGAACGCATGTCAAATGACCATTCGTGCAGGTACAACCATAGATATGTATAAGTAGATAATTTAGATGGCGGACGCGTCTACGTGCTAAATGGGGCATCTACCTATACGTATCTATGGGTACGACAATGAGCATGACGGTATTATTCACACAGTCTTCAAAGATACGCAAAGCACAGCCACGCCATCAGTTTCAAAAGTCTCTGTTTTGGTCCGTTTACACTGAAACGCAACCCCGGAGTTTTCAAACTAAACCAGGGTCTGCAGCATTTTCAAAAGTCTCCATTTTTTTGAGGGTCGAAAACGCTGGAGTAGTGTAAAAGACAGGCGTAATCATAGCAAAAGTTATGCGTTTTAAAATGAAAACGCACTAGTTTAAACACAGCCTCAGATTCAGAACCTGAAATGGAATTTAAAACCTCAATTCAGATCTGAACAGTGCATGAACCTGCTTCACAGGCCGTCCTGTTTTCTGTCAGTGACTTGAGGGCCTTTTTTTTCTGTTCTCTATCATCCCAGCCCCCCTCAGCAGCGCGGTTCCCCAGGGGCCGTGCGTCTCTGTCGTTGTCCTTTAACGCCCCTTCCAATCTGTCTCTAAACCCCCTGTAAAGCAGGATGTTCATTTAGAGATGGTCACATTATGTCCTATATTCATTTGTTCTCCGAGCTTTTGTGGGTTTGTAGGTAGACAGGATAGAGGAAGTCGTTCTGGTGGCAATTAAACTGTCATGAATCTCAAGGCCAGGAATGTCAAGGTCCATTAAAGGTTCGCCCTGAAAGCCTCAGGCTCCTGCACAGATGTCTCGCACACACTGAACATGCTGAGGCTGCTTTTTTTTAAGTTTAGTTCATACAGAAACGCGTTTCCTGCGTATAAGGTACTTTTAGTGTGACATAACCTCAGATATTAACTACTGAAATTGATTCAGGTGGAGAATTCATGGTGTTTGATTAAAAGGATTTGTTCAAACAGTGCGAACACGCATAAAATTTGCAATTTGCACGGTACAGTTACCCATCTTGCAGGCAACTTCATTTTAAACGAATTGTTCATTCTACAAATTAAAGATGGCCTCAAGACATCAATATCAATCAGCTACCTTTGTGTTTCTTCTTTTCCAGGTAACGTTTCGCACGAGGATCTACCATTGTAACATCAACAGTCAGGGCGTGATCTGTCTGGACATCCTGAAGGACAACTGGAGTCCTGCCCTCACCATCTCTAAGGTGCTGCTGTCCATCTGCTCTTTACTCACAGACTGTAACCCAGGTAAGACCCAAACACATAATATGTTTGTCTGATCATGTAAAACCTAGTTGTGTGATTTGAGGCATCATTCATGTCTGTAGCACAAACTGTGCAGGCTGAGTTGCATGCTAAAGCAGAGTAGAGCTGTATGAATAATTGAAATAATACTGAATCGTGATATGGCTTAGTGCAGTTATCAAATCACAAAGGCTGCAATTAATATGCTCTGTGTTTTAAAGTGAACTTTTAAACTTTAAGGGCTCCCTGCAGTTTTCCACCAAAATTAAAGCTTGATAATTTAACATTTCAAAATGAAGACATCAAAACAACCATAAATATTAGTATTGCAGTTTTACAACTATAAAATGTAGTAGTAGTAGTAGTAGTAGTAGTAGTAGTAGTAGTAGTAGTAGTAGTAGTAGTTGTTGTTGTTGTTGTTGTTGTTGTTGTTGTTGTTGTTGTTGTTGTTGTTGATGATGATGATGATGATGAT
>JAHKKF010520267.1:20735-53606 GCA_019740295.1 Labeo calbasu | reverse complement strand
AAACGATCAGTGATTTTTTTCAGAAAATAAAGATTTGTGTATGTTTTAAGCACAAAAGTTTGTGTAGCACAGTCTCAACTGTCATTCCAAATTCGTAAGACCTTCGTTCATCTTCAGAACACAAATTAAGATATTTTTGATGAAATACGAGAGCTTTCTGACCCTGCAAAGACAGCAACAGTATTATCATGTTCAAGGCCCAGAATGTGACATCAGTGGTTCAAACGTAATTTTATAAAGCTACAAGGATACTTTTTGTGCACAAAGAAAACTACTTTATTCAACAATTTCTTTTCTTTCATGTCAACACCCATTCAAGACAGTACCACAACGCCTGCTTGTGCATAATTAGAAATTAAATACCTAATATAGATAAAAGCTGACAAAAAAATCTTATATGAATTGCTAAACGATATGCAGATATGGTGCCTGCCTAAAATTATTAACAACAATGAATCAGTCATTTATTAAATCATAAATATCTCTATCCCACAGACTGAGTCACCCCAAAACAAACATTACAGAAGTTAATGAAAGGATGCCTCGTATACAACAACAAGGGCTTGTACTGTGTAAATTCTGTGATAAGCATTACAATTATTCTCTGTGTGATCAGACAGGAGAACTAATCAGGAAGGCCTGTCTTGCTTAATCTTTGAACTGCCTCTCAGCTGCTTTTGGTTCAGTGATCTAAGAAGCATCTATTTCCCCAAATAATGAAGCAAAACAGAATAGGGATAGCCAACAAACATATGTCAGCAAGAGCGATTTTAAACTCCTAATCCGTATAGGCCCAGAATATCTTCAATTTAACCTTCTGTCTACTGGATACAGCATCTGCTGTTCAACCAGAAACATATAACAAATCTACATTTAGGGAACATGCTTCTACTATAAAATCTACAGGGAAATCATCCCAGGGGTCTCATTAGTTTGGGTTTATCGAGAGCTGAATATTTCAGGGAAGGTCTGTGCTTTAGCCCACTTATCATTGAGTCTTACAGAAATTGAGGTCGGAGCCTGTGAGACGTAAGGAAATGCTTTTATTAAGAGTGCTTATGAATGCTTGCCAATGCAAAAGTCGTAACGGTTTACAACGGCAAATACTCACATTCTGAAATATGACTGAGCATGTGTGCATTTAGATGCTTTCTATAAAACATTTACCTCTCAATTTAGTCCCTTTTGTTCATCGGTGATTCCTGTGGCCAAACCTCAGGGGACAATTAGTGCTAGGCTAACATTAAAATGTAATTATCACGGCAATAAATTATGATTAACTGCAGGGCTGTCATATTCTCAATGGACCCGCTGCCATCTCAGAGTGGTGCTGGAGGTACACATTCGTCCCTCAGGGGCTTCAGTCAGCAGTGCAGAGGGCACAAAAGCTTTGAACAGCATTCATCCAACATTAGCCAACCACTTCTTTCGTCCTACACCAAGCCACGCAAGTTTATGATTTGTGAAAAGGACTGTAAAGTTGTTCCCTGGGAGAAGGGCACCAGCAGCATGCAGATTTTTTTTTGCATCTTTTTACAGCATTCTGCTGAACCGCATAGGTTAGGCCATGTTTTTCATTATTGAATTAATATTTTCATAATGTACCAAATTGGAAGGATTCCTGTATCCGTGAATCTGCCGAATATGTCGCTACTGAAAAAAAAAATTAACATACAATATGACAAGTGTAATACTATAAATGGGGGTGTTCGATAATGACTAAAAAGATTTCTCGATATTTTCTGGAATTTTGTCGATAAGAATTTTATTGACGATATTTTGTTGAGTGTGCTATTGTGCTGGTACTTTGACAGGTTTAGGACTGCCACAGGCAGCTGACCCCCCCAAACTTTTGATATTCTTCCTATTCTGAGTGGTAATTAGTTTACTGGAGTAACAGAAATTTCAATAAGTTTAAATAGATTTTTACATTTTATTGGCATTTTTACCTTCATAAGGCCATTTTTTCTAACCTAATTAAATTTATGCATCATCTTTAGTGTCTTACTATTTAAATTTAATCAATAAATTTAAATAGTAAGACACTAAAGGTTGTTACCTATCAAATGAAATCGGTATCAACAAAATTTGTGTTTCCAATGCAGAGGTGGGGCAGAATCTGCATCAGACGTGGCATTTAGATGCATTTACACAGACTGTTTAATGCAGGGCATGAACGCTTTTAATCTGCAGTTACAAATGTACAAATACTGTTTTGATGTTTTAAAAACAAAATGTTCAATAGTGATGTTTGAAATGATTTTGGGGAATAAAGGGAAAATATACTTTAAAAATAAACCTAAAATCACCAGTAGGTGGTGGCAAATCACTGCATGATTGAGTCACTGAGTCATTCATTCAACCGATTCGTTCAAACGGCTGATTGATTCAGTAATGAAACACCGTCATGTCTTGCACAAAGATGTAAAACAGTTCTGCTGCGGCTTTGTTTGGAACTATTTTCTTTGATGAAATACAACAAAAACTGTTCAATAAATTCTTTGACGATTTTTGGAGAAAAACATCACTCTACGTGTGATATTAACTATATCAGAGAATATAAATATTGTAATGACCCGGCAGTCAGTGCTAGCAGCCGGGTGCATTATGGGTATTTCTTTAGAGTTGACTTATTTTTGCGTCATTTAAGCAAGACAGATGGGTTTTTGCATTAGTGATGTTATGTGTGTTTATGTTCAAGTTAGTTTGGGTGGGTTTGGTTCATTTGCAGCCCTGTTATATAAAAGTGTAACTGTTACCATCATGGAGAGAGATGTGTAGGGGATGGGAGGGAATAGTGCCCATATTATGGATTTTTGAAAATTACATTTCATGCAGTGTGTAATACAGCTGTAAGTAAATAAATACATCCTGCAAAGTTTAAAATCTGAACATCTTAATGTCTCTCAGAAGAAATCATCATTTAAAACATAAAAACATTTGTTTTTAAAACGAATCCTAAGCTGTTTTATGTTGGTGTCAACATGAAACATTAGCATATTTCCCACATTAGCATATTTCGCAGACCCGGGAAAACCTAAACCCCCCAAACACTGTAGCTGATCCCTGTGGATAGCATCATGTCGAGAAGTCACTGTGCTCTGCACTGTAAGGGTAAATCCGTTAAGGTCCAGTTAGGCAGTTATAGGGTATGTCGAAAAAAACTCCCATCTCATTTTCTCCTCCAATTTCAAAATCGTCCTACATCACTGCAGAAGTACCAACCTAGTGTTTACAAAGTGAACGTGCAAGGAGGGTCAAACACCCTTTACAAACAAAGATAAAACAGCAATGCAGGATGATTTGAAGTTGGAGGAGAAAATGAGATGGGAGTTTTTCGACATACAAGCATTTGTGGTTAAAAAGTGTAGAAATATTAATTTTTATAAGAAAATGACAGACCGTTTTGCTAGATAAGACTCGGCTGGGATCGTTTAGAGCCTTTTGAAGCTGTATTGAAACTGCATTTTTAACCTTCAATCCACTGAGTACCACTGAAGTCCACTATACGGAGAGAAATCCTGGAATGTTGCATGTACTCTGTAGCAAGCAAAATTGTGCGTGTTATGTTCACTCCAACCAGCTTGTAGATCTCCGGCTAACAGGCTAACAGCAATATCTTTGTGCTCGCAATTGTCTGGAAATGTGTCGATGAATAGTGAAAGTTTGTTATTGTTATTACTTGGAGTTATAATACAGAATAATGCAATATGTTGGTGTACAAACTGCAGTGCTTTATCAACACGTTTAATACGTTTCTGTTTGGGCGTTTAATGTAATGGTGATGGGTGTTCCATTTCTGACATGCGCTGCATGCAGTAGACCAATCACAACAGACTGGGTCATCGGACCAATCACCACAGATTAGCGTCACGCAAAGGAGGAAATGAATCATTGAGCGAATCGTTTGGGAGTCGCTGAGCAAATAAGGTAAAAATAAATGCATATTATAAGAGAATGAAAGTGTTTTTTGACTTTGCATGCATGTTAACTTCTTGTTGGGGATTCCAAAATATGAACCTTTCATAATCCATAATAGGGGCACTTGAATTTTAATAGACTAAATCAAGCAGTGAAAGCGTATACCATAAATGTGAATGCGAAGTAGTCTACCCTACATCATGTATATCACACACCTACAATCAACAACTTACAGTGTCACCAGTGTAACCTGATTCCTCAAAAGCAAACAAGTTCTATGAGCCAACCAAACATATACACCTCTACCATCCAGGAAATAGATTCAATGGTAGGATGTTTGGTTTCAGACTTGTCACACCTAAAAGCACCCATCTTTTTGTCGTTTTTTTTTTCTACACATTAGGAACAATGGACCCAGCAGTAACTACAGCTACAAGCTATCTAAGGTGTATTGACACTCTCCCAGACTAGCAGGTCCGCTGAAAGCGACCCACGTCCACAATGGCCTTTCCTCAGACGTGTATAGTCCACTCTGCCTTTCTCCCAACAGAAATTACTCCTGCTGAAATGTGCCATTCATCCCCAAGAATCAGACGCTGTGTCGCCTGCCAGTGCTGCCAGCCATTGAAACCCAACTGCAAAGCTCCAAATGAAGACGTGAAAAGCCAATCTACGTTCCAGCAGGAGAGGGAAGTAATTTTCTCTTCCCGCCTCTCTATTGATCTCAGCATGGCTGATTCAGAGCCCTGCTGCTTTCTGGGCACAGGAAGTAGAGAGAAATGGCCTCGCTGGGAGGAGAAGGCAAACAATTGGAGAGAGACATTTTTTGTCTTACCTTCATTGCGCATTTAAAATCCCATAGAGGACAAACAAGCCATGATAGACACTAGATTGTGAAGAATCTGCTGTATTTTTGTGCTTCCCCTCACTGAGACACCACCTCATTGGGCATCAGACTACAAGATAAATGGCTTATTGTTTCAGAGAATATCCTTGGTTGCTCTCTCTAAGGCATGTACAAAAACTGGCTCCACGAAGCATAATGCATGAGTTTACACATCCTTATGGGAAGTCATTTCACTGCACAGTAGTTTCTGACCTTATACTGTTCTGAACTCTCAAACACAATGCAGAGATAAAGAAAAACACAAGGCTGGAAAAGCACATGAATTAAAGGATTAGTTCACTTCCAGAATAAAAATTTCCTGATTTACTCACCCCATGTCATCCAAGATGTTCATGTCTTTCTTTCTTCAGTCAAAAAGAAATGAAGGTTTTTTTTCTCCATATAGAGGACTTTAATGGGAACCAATGGGTTGAAGGTTCAAATTGCAGTTTCAGTGCAGCTTTGATGGACTCTACATGATCCCAGCTGAAGAATAAAGGCCCTGATATTCTCAAAACAAAGTTCCCATTTGTTTTTTGTTTAGGTATAAAACAAAGTTTGAAAAATGTGAGCAGTGGTATACTGAATATGCAAATATGTGCTGCGCACTTTCCTCGCACTCCCATGAAGTCACGTCACATGTCTTTACATGGCACTTTATTCAATATATTACGTAAAAGCAAACAGCAGTATTAAATATGAAAAACGGCATCTCATTTCATCAAAAGCAAAACTTTATGCAACTAAGAATGAAATGAACCCCGAGAAGAGTTCCATGTGAAAGCAGGCGGAGCCTCAGCACACACCTCCTACGAGGTAATCATCATGGACCAATGGTAGTACGAAGGTCTTTTGTGGCTGGAACAAACTTTTCTGGAAAGTTCACTTTGTTAAGCCATTTCAAAACAAACTTCATTTTGGCCGGATTTTGTTCAAAATGAAGTTACATCAGTTCGTTCTTTGATTTCACTTGAAGTATAATGGAGTCTTAAGGGTCTTATCAAAATGATTGGTCATAAAACATTTTATACTTTTTAACCATAAATACGTGTCTTGCACTAGCTCTGCGATGCGCATGCATGACTTCATGCATTATGTAATGACGTTGGAAAGGTCACGCGTGGCGATTCAAAGAGGTAGCGTAGAACTGAAAACACCATCTCATTTTCTCCTCCAATAGCATTTTTTTTTAGAAAACGACTGATAGTTCCACTAGATAAAACCCTTATTCCTCAGATGGGATCGTGTAGAGCCCTTTGAAGCTGCATTGAAACTACAGTTTGGACCTTCAACTTGTTGGGTCCCACTTAAGTCCACTATATGGGGAAAAATCCCTGGAAGGTTTTCCTCAAAAACATTAATTTCTTTTCAACTCAAGAAAGACATGAACATCTTGCATGACATGGGGGTGAGTAAATTATCAGGAAATTTTATTCTGGGGAAGTATACTAAACCTTTAAATAGTCAGTTTTTCAAGTGTCAAAAATAACTACTAACTTTCTTCCCAGAGATAACTGGAAGCACAGCAACAGTCATCAGTGTGTAGCAGTAAATCTTCAGCTCACTGCTCGGGGGAAACAGCACCTTACCTTGGTGACAGATGTGCTGCTGAATAACTTTGGTGAAATGAGGAGTAAACAGCCAATGGGCTCGTGCCACATTAGAGACAGATTATCCAGGTGCCATGCTGCAGGGAAGTTAGTCCGTCAAGAGAACCTGTTGATCCAGCCATAAGGGGTCAGTCTACATGCCTGAGAATAAAATTTAGAATCTTTAGTTACTGCCACACAACCAGGGCCAGGCGAATTGGCTTTCGTTTATCACAGGGACAGCCACTCTGGAACAACACAGAGTGAAGTGCTTTGCCCAAAGGCACAAGATTGATGGCTCATGGCGTGATTCTATTGTTAATTGACCCAGCAATCTTCCAGTTACCAGCCTTGAGCCTTAAAGATGAAGGAGTGTGTCATTTCTGAGCCACTAGCATCACCAAACGGAATTGCAAAAATAATGTATTTTCAAACAGGTTCCCTAAATACTTTTTTTAAAGGAGTATTTCATTTCCAGAACCACGTCTTTCTTCAGTCACAAAGAAATTTTGTTTCTTGAGGAAAACATTTCAGCATCTCTCTCCACATAATGGACTTCTATGGTGCATCTAAGTTTGAACGTCCAAAATGCAGTTCAAATGCAGCTTTAAAGGGCTCTAAACCAAAGAAGAAGTGTATATCATTTTCTAAATAAAAAAAAATTTACAATTTATATTCTTTTAACCTCAAACGCTTATCTTATCTAGCTCTGCGTGAAATCTGTGTATTCATGACAGTTAGGGCATGTCGAAAAACTCCCATTTTATTTTCTCCTCCAACTTCAAAATTATACTACATCACAGTTTTACTTTTTGTAAAGGGCGTTTGACCTTCTCTGCATGTTCACTGTGTAAACACTGGGTCAGTACTTCTGCAGCGATGTAGGTTGTAGCAGTTGAGAGTCAGTTAGAGAGTCGGACTTGTAACCCAAAGGTCACGGGTTTGAGTATCGGTAGCGGCAGGGGTTGTACCAGCAAAAATGGCTGATCACTGCTCCGGGTGTGTGTTCACGGTGTGTGTGTGTGTGTGTGCACTTGGATGGGTTATATACAGAACACAAATTCTAAGTATGGAACACCATACTTGGCATAAGTCACCTCACTTCACTTACATACTGTGCTGTTTAGTCATCATTGGACTTTTGCTGAATCCCTATTAAAGCTCGCTTTAATATGGCAATGATACTGGGTATAACTATTTTTTAGCATGGAATAGCATGAGGACTTATTCTGAAAAACATATTCTTAGTGCAAGCAAACAGCTTCAATCAAGTACTGTACTGAAGTGTACAGACATTTGACTCTGTAGTACTCTGCCATCCCACTCACTCTTTGTAAGAATAAAACTGTTGAAGAGGGCATTTGTATACATGATCTATTAAATTATACATGATGCCCCCCATCGAGTCAGGCAAAGTTAAGGTTTGTATATCACCACCTGAGGGTCTCTAGAATGCTCTGATGGAGGTGAGGAAAGGGGTTGTTTTGCCGCCTGGGGAACTGCGAGATAGACTGGACTCATTTGCAGCCACTCTTCAGTGGACATTGTCGACCGCATGCCAAGTGGAGCTGTGCATCGGGGGTGTCAATGTGAGCTCCCATATGGCGACAGGCCTCTCTCTGCTCTTTTCTATCTGTCGTGCCTCACACATTCAGAAACTCTCCCAACCTGCGCTAAAGGAGCAAGTGTCAAACAGTGAAGCATGACCAACTGTGAAATTGTAACAGCTCATATTGATCTGAGAGTTGAGAGTGACCCAAAGTTGTGCAAGGCTCAGTGCTGACACTTAGTCTTTCATTCTGCTTTAATGGTGCCTTTGGGTTTCTTGTTGAACCTGCACTTTTAAGTTAAAATGTTCAGCGCTAACAAATACACCTGTTCTGTGCTTGTCGATATTTAAACTTGACTTTTCCCAAAGTGTAACCATCTCACTGTAAGAGCTTAAGCAGTTCTACTGACAAAAGTGCATCTCTTTTACTACTGATGAAAAAGAAAACTTTCAGCAATGATAACAGAGAGGGGCACAAACATTATCATTATCATGACATTTCAATAAAAGCAAAATTAACAAAATAATTGACAGTCAAAAAACAGGAATGCACAGCATGGGCCGAAATGATCTAATTTTCTAGTCTGTGTAAGTGTTGTAATATTACATTTATATCTGTTATACCTGTTTGAATTTGTGATGTGTATCCTGAAGAAGGCTGTGTATGCCAAAACGCGTAGATCTACACTTTTAATTTTTTTAATGATGTAGTCCAGTCCATTAAAGGCTTTTTTCTACACAAGTGCCTTGGAATATTTCGTTTTTCGTATTACATTTATATTTTGTTTATATCTGTTTGATCTCACAAACTAAGATCATAATCATCTTCATCTGAGAAATTATATAATACACACTACCAGTCAAAGGTTTTTTTTTTAGAAAAAAAAAGTCTCTTAAAGAAGACTCTTCTGCTCACCAAGCCTGCATTTATTTGATCCAAAGTACAGCAAAAACAGTACAATTGTGAAATATTTTTATTATTTAAAATAACTGTTTTCTACTGGAATATATTTTAAAATGTAACTAAATTTTCAGCATCACTACTCCAGTCTTCAGTGTCACATGATCCTTCAGAAATCATTCTAATATGCTGATTTGCTGTTCAAGAAACATTTATTCTTATTATTATTCTTGTTCTTTTCTTCTTATTATTATCATCAATATTTAAACAGTTGGGTACATTTTTTCAGGATTTTTCGATGAATAGAAAGATCAGCATTTAACTGAAATAAAAAGCTTTTGTAACATTATACACCACACAATTCAAAAGCTTGGAGTCAGTATAATGTTTTTTTGTTTTTTTTTTTCTTCGGGGAAAGAAATTATAGAAATTAATACTTTTATTTAGCAAGGATGCTTTAATTTGTTTAAAAGTGATGTTATATTTATAATGTGGCAAAAGATTTCTATTTCGGATAAATGCTGTTCTTCTGACATTTCTATTCATCAACGAAACCTGAAAAAAATTCTACTCAGCTGTTTTCAAAATAACAACACTAATAATAAATGTTTTTTTGAGCAGCAAATCAGAATATTAAAATGATTTCTGAAGGAGTAATGATGCTAAAAAAATTCAGCTTTGAAATCACAGAAATAAATACATTCAAATATATTCAAATAGAAAACAGTTATTTTAATGTTACTGTTTTTGCTGTATTATATTTGTGTAATAGTCAGAATGTTGCTGCCATATCCATGGTGTTCTGGCAATGAAATAAACTAAGATTAATGAATTTGAAAGCACAATATGTCAATTTTTTTTAATTAAATTTTTTAAATTATCCCAAGTGTTTCCAAGAATGTTTAAATCCAGAGAAATAAGCTATTTTAACTAGTGGCCCATCCCTTGTCACGTCATACACCCTCGGTTTTATTTTGTAGAAAACATGTTTAATGTGTTATGCGTTTCATTAGACACGTGACAAACGCACAGAGTCCTTTCAACACCCTCAAATGTATCTAGCATGATAAAACAGCGCTTCCACAGTTTTCAGCCCCAAACACACCATCATTAACTACGCCTTTGTTTCTTTGTTTGTTTCGAATAGCGGTGAAAATGACATACTGTGCCTTTAAAACAAAAAACAGAGTTGCATTTGTATTATTATACTGAAATAACTACACAAGGCTTACAGCAACAATCGATCAGATTGACAATTAGCTGTAATAAATGTACCTTGTCATTAGAATAAACAAATCTACTTATAGAGGACACTACAATGAAAATATTCCACAGTTTTACAGTATAGCCATTAAAGATTCAGCAAAGGGCTTTGATCCTTTAAGAAGCTAACGGCTCATTTAGATATCACCGTGACCGTTTTGCTGCACTCAGTATTTTTTAAGATACAGTTCTATATCCTCCCACATCCCCTGCTCCCTCAGGCTAGCAGCACATAGATAGGAGAGGTTGTAGAAGTTGATTAAAAAGCCGTAAACCCAGGGAGAGTAGTGTGACTGCACTGTGACCCCAAGAGCTCAAACATGGCAAATTGAAAGCTGATAAACTCCAGCACAGCCCCTCCACAATAACAGCCACGAAAAAAGAGGGTCAGCGGTTATGATGGTGCCTGAAGAAGAATTAACTCAAAGTCTGGGTGGTTTATATATAGATGCATACGCATGAGACGCAACAGTTCACCTCACTTTTGCGACTGAAAATGGACTCTGTTAGACCCAGATCCCAGTGGCCCATTGAATGCAGTTTTACAATCAGCAGAATGAGAACTGAAAAAAGAAACTCTGAGGGTAAAAATGCTAAAATACTATTTCCTGAAATTACTTACTGAGATAATGGGTGATAATTCATTTAAATTCAAATTAAACAGCCTCGGTGGAACCATGTGACAGTAAAGTTGAGAGATGGCATCGCTTTGGTTTCCAAGTTTGGGTACCCTTCAACTGAAAAGTAAAGTGAAAGTTACAAGCAAATCAAAAGTTACAAGACTTCAAGAAGGCCGTGTAATTCCCTTGACAGAAAGTACAAGCACACAGAGTGCCAACTAGTTCGGCAACAAACTGATTTAACATGCGGCTGTACGCTATGAAAGATGACAGGTGGAAAGGGAAGTGACAAGGTAATAACTCACCAAGGACATGGGGCAATCCTGTATTTACCTTATGCTCACTGCAAAAACAGGCCTGGGTTCGTCCTAGTCCATTACACTTCATGCTAAAGGCACAGTATGAGAGTGTCAAATGCATAATGAGAGGCTAACGAACAAATCAGACTTCATTTCACTCCGTCTATAACTGATGCATTTATAAAAGAGTTTCACGTTTTCTGGGTCAAAATGTCAGTAAAGCTACTTTGAGATCATTAGCGTTTGAACGGTCTGAGAAATAAGTCAACTGATGTGAGTGAATAATAGAGGTGAAAGTTGAATAATGGACTTCAGTCATGGGTAATTTACTGACTGCAGCCTTAATTATTACCATAGCTACCAGCTAAAAAAACCTAATTTAATAGTCATTTCATATCACCACTGGTGATTCCCAGTCGTGTCTGGTGCAGAAACATAGTAGCATGTCACACCTAAGCCTACGCAACATATGCACAGCATCAAGAATAACCAAATGGCACTTTAACAACTGTGTCATGTAATAGAGACTTAAATTGTTTTATTATAGCAGTCAGCACAGTGTTACAGACCAATAGTTGGGCATTAAACAAGAGGATGTGCTATATTGAATGTATCCACTGTAAGGTGTTCTTTAGGGAGTGTGACATTTGAACACCTTTTTGTTTTTAATTCACTCCCTCCAGCCCTTCTCTTTAAATAGGAGCATATGAAAGATAGACATTCAGCATAGTAGAACAGGATATCCATCTGTTTCAGCGGCCAAAAATGATGGTAATACATCATTTATTTAAACTGGGATTGTCCCCGTTTATGTAACTTTTGGCTCTGGGGCCAGTGAAGATGTGCCAACATTAAGAGTTTATCCAATTTAATGAATTTCTGCTCCATAAATTGCTCATAAATTCCAGTGTTGTGTGAAATACCTGCCAGCGATACACTGACCCCTTTCTTAGCGAGTGCTTACCAGGTTTGCTCTCCTTAGAGGAATGAATCGATCTGAAAACGGTCAGAGTTAATTATAAATCAAAACCAGCAGACACTGACAGGGATACTGACGAAAAGCTCCCACTGTGGAGTGCAAGTCGGCCTCAGATACTTTCAGTTGGAAATGTTGCTAAAAACATACAACAACTCTCTTGAAATTTACCCAAGAAAATAAGCAGAAAGGCAACCTAAAGGATTAGTTTTTTTTCAAGAAATTTCCTGATGATTTACTCACCCCTTTGTCATCCAGAATGTTCATGTCTTTATTTCTTCAGTCGAAAAAAAATTAAGTTTTTTGAGAAAAACATTTCAGGTTTTTTCTCCATATAGTGGACTTCAATGGAAACCAAAGGTGCAAATTACAGTTTCAATGCAGTTTCAAACGGCTCTACATGATTCCAGACGAGGAATAAGGATCTTATCTAGAGAAACGATCAGTTATTTTCTAAAGAAAATAAAAAATTATATACTTTTTAACCACAAATGCTCATCATGCACTAGCTCGACTTCACACATTACGTAATCACATACGAAAGATCACACGTGACATAGGCGGAAGTATCGACCCAGTGTGTACAAAGTGAACATGCAAAGAAAGTCAAACGCCCTTTACAAAAAAGGCAAAAACAATGATGTCAAAAGATTTTAAAGTTGGAGGAGAAAATGAGAGTTTTTCACCCTACCCTACCTTTTTGAACCAGAGTACACAGATGAAGAACTAACCACGTGTAACCTTTCCAACGTGATTACATAATGCGTGTAAAGTCGTAGAAACTAGGGGTGGGTGGAAAAAAGTTGATTCACATTTGAATCGGAATTCAGTCTTCTAGCGATCTGCATCGATTCACAAATTTAAAAAATTGATTTTCTAGTTAATATAATTATAATAGCCTAGGCCTAATAATAATAATAATAACATAATGTTACAAAACAGTAACATCAATGGAGGAGGAAAAACAAATACAGCCTGCCCCATTTTCAGTGAGGGCAAGTAATTATTGATCTTTTGTTATCATGGGAAGTAGGGATGCGGCCAAATCCGTATTCGCAAACACACAGAAAATGAAAAACATGTTCTACGCAGCCACTAAAGGGACATTACATTACATAAAGTTTCACTTACCAAATAAACAAAGGAGAGATGCCTGATAGGACGATGGCAAATGATTTGCAGATCCTGAGCACCACTGACAAACATCTAATCTGGTAAAATGCGTGATAAGTACTGCCACTCCATTGTATACACAGAATATGTGCAATCGCAAATCTCGAAAGTGAAAGTAAAAAGCGAGCATATTAATAACGGTTCCCTGATGTACATAATTTATATACAGTTTAATTACCTAATGATATAATCGTGAGAGAAAACACTGAAATGTATATATATCAAAACTCCTATCTCACATTTATTCCCTTTAGGGGTTCCGTAGTACACGTCATTTCCTTTCCTTTGTTTTTGTATCAAAATATTGGTGCATTTGATGTCCACTTTGCACAAAAAAAATGTGATAAAAAACTGTGAATCATGATTGAAAAATTGTGAATCGAATCATCGTTTTAATTCTGGAGAGAAAGAACAGAAAGAACGACCTTCACAAGCTTCTCGTTCAGACTATAACTTGCAGTATAACACCAGTAATGAAAGAAAGGCTATACACAGTTTATTATATTCATACAGAAAACTCCAAAACATAAACACTGGAAAATAATAGAACGCATGGTAAAGTAACTTATTGATGTTACCAAAACAAAAACTTCAGGTCAGCTGGTTAGATAATATCACTAAGCTGCCAAGATTAAAACATTTACAAGCAGAATTCACAACTAAATATCACAACACAAAGAACACAAATGGTTTCAGTTTGCAAGACATAAATACATGTATGTTAAAAAATAAAGTAAGATATAGCACTGGCCGAATACAGCAAGTGACAGCTCCATCAACTGGCCCAAAACTCTCGCTAATGGTCCCCAGGCTATCCTTATTCTTGAGCCCCGAAATGTATTTATAATAACTATGGATTTGCATTCCAAGTTTTCTTCATGCCCTGTTAAGGCTTTCTTGCTATCGCTTAAACATAACTACAATTATCCTTTGTCCCTCTCTTTCACCTCCTCTACAGCAGACAAAAGTCGACATGGCTTGTGTCTGAGGCTGTTTGCCTCTTAATCACAGAGGAGCGAGGCCATTAGGGAGGTGTAGCGGTGAGCAGGATTCCACAATGGAAGTCATTTGGTCATTATCAGGGATGAGGTTAAATGAGAGAGTTGGGTTTCTAATGAGGTGGTTTTATTACAGAAGAGACACGAGGCATTAGCATGCAATGGATGGTACTGATGTTTGCTAGTCTCTTTCTTTCTTTCTTTCTCAGGTTTATCCTGCTAAGACAACTTATGTTGCCCCAAAGCAATCTCAGAGGGGTGCCATCAAATTTCTCTGACGGAAAAATCCTTTTAACGCCATAAAACATTACATTTGCGATATTTACAAGCCTGCACAGAAGGCAAACTATTATTGCAATGGTAAATGAATGGTAAACTCAGCTGCTGTCAGTGTAGACTTCACCGTAAGTGCCTCTGAATGGCATAAATGAAAGTTGAGAGCAAACTGACTACCAAATGAGTTAATTAGACACCTTAGTGATGAAAAATAACAAGTGCAGAAATGAGACAAATTTGTGCAAAAAGTTTGTTAATGCTTCCGGAAAATCTTTCAGGGCATCTGTTGGGGTTTTCTCACGCATATGCACGTCACGCATTGTGCGCAGTACAACAAATTACTCAAAATGAGCAGGAGCAAAGCGCCATGTCTAATCTAGCAAAAGTGTCTACAATTAGTCAGAGTTGACTGATCACCTCAGACAAATTAAACAATTGTATAACACACAAAATCTCCAGTCCTTCTGTTTGAATGCAGCAAAAAAATATGGGAGTCCAGCTGATCATATCATTAAAGTCTTGATAAATTAACCTATGACCATTCATGTTGGGATGTTGCATACTGTACACATAACACAAAAATAGTCAATATAATTATGCTTACAATGAATGGCAGGTGTTCAGTTTTACAATCCACTATTATAAAATCACTGTTACTTAAATATGTTAAGGTCACAGACAAACAGACATTAAACGGTAGGCAAACTTGAACGTCATGAACAAACTAAATGAAAATGTACCTACATTTATGTATTAGCATTTTGGTCAACTTAAAGAAAACAATTACCTCACTCATTTCTTGAGGAAAGCTTCTCCTTCTAAACTTCGTCATCATCCGATTCGCGCTCATTTTTGCATTCTGTACGCGCACTAACGTAACCAGGTAATTTCAAAGTAAAAGTCCCACTAATATATCTTAAACGAACGATAAAAATGTAAACTAAATAATTATATTGTTTAATTGTTATTTATCTCTAAATGTCATAGTGTACTGTTCTAAAAATTGTGATGTAATAAACAGCCACAAGCTCAAAGAAAATGCTTTCAACATGACCACAAATAAAGGAAAGGCTTAGTTTAAGCAAATGGTTTTATGAGCTTAGCTCACCTTTTCTAAATTCAACAAAGATAATAAAACTAAGCAAACTACTCATAACTAATGACTGCATTTATTGATTTAAGTTTGAATTCAGTTATAAGAACTGACTAACCTCATTTGTTTACACTGTTTTGATTTTCTAAAAACTATATATGACATTAAAACTGTTTATTTTCATAGAATTATTTTTAATTTGTCATTATTGTTCATCAATTTGTAAAATACTACATGTAAAATCTCAGCCAGCCATTGCAGAAGCGCCCAGAAGCCCCAAAACTAAATTAAACGACGCGCCTAAAGAAAGCCCGCCACTGCCATCTAGTGCATTTATATCTAAATACTCTTCTTTTGTTGTTTTTTTCATGAAGTGAAACATCTAAACAAGATTCACAGATGCGTAAAACCATCAGAAGAAAGCAGAAGAGAATGAATACAGTATTTTAAAAGGTTTTGCTCTCTCTCTTATGGATTTTCTAGATTCTGTTCTCATTGAGGATTCTCATGAATATCTATTTATTGTCTCTTTCATCTATCCATTAAAACGTCACAAATTAAAAACTGACTCAAGACATCCATAAAAAAGCTTCTTTATCATGATGCTCATCTTTAAAGTCTTGACCCTGTCAATTATTTTCATGCTTTTGTGAACATGTAAACACTTATTGAAGCTGTGATAAAATCTCTGTCTGAGAAGTGCTTCAAAAAAATATACGACTGACATTGTTGATTAAGTACACCAACAAGCTTTTAGAATACCTTATTTGCCATTTTTAAAACCAATTACACCTCGAGACAAAATTAGATCTGTTAAGCCAATAATGGACTAATTTAAACAACAAGAGTTTCTTCCCAAAGGCTACTGGACTAAATAATCTGCCTCAACTGAAATTTTCAACATTTATTCTCAGCATTACCCCAGAGCACCTTTGAGTGCAAACAAGAGTACAACCAAAGATCTTTATTAACAAATTAGCTGAAGACTGGGTAGTTAAAGTTTCTGATATTGCATAAAAGCAAATAAAGAGTGAACAGAGGGTATAAACCAGGTTTTATTGCACAGAGGAACTGGTCTCATACATGAGATGCTCAACATAATAAAATTAACAAAATTAGCTTTGTGCTTCATCAAAATGAATCCAAGGAGCACATTGTGAACTCATTTTTTAGACAAGTTTAACAGTGTTACAGAACACTGTAATGGTGAAGCTGAAACAGTCAGTCAGGTAGTTAAACACAATAACTTTAGAAAACACTTAAACAGTATCAAGTAAGAGATTACCAAATATTTACACCTTTAGCAGCAAAAAAAAGTTATACGCATGAACTGAAACGTGGTCAAAAACAATGTGCAAAATGGCAACAATTCTGTAACATTCAAGTGTGAGGAATCCATTTTAAATTGGCCACATAAAGATTTCCCAAGCAGAGATAACATTCAATCGTCAGTATAAAAATATATATGTATAAAAAGAAAAGAACACTACTCCAGGGTACAAATTAAAATACTATACATTTTTGTTCAAGAAAAAAAAAAAAAATTAATAGAAACAAAATAATCAAAATTCAAAATGTCTCAAAACAACTAAAAGGAATAAAATGAACCTAAACAGAACTTAAAACTCATTTAAATTGTAAATATTTAGGGGGTGGGGGTCAACAGAGAGCCATTTGAAAACCTGATAATGTCTTTGAACTGCCTTTTGCCTAGGGGCCATCAGCACTTACTGTAGGTGGACACAAAGACTGTCTGATTTCACACACACGCAAATGTCCTTGAGCTAGAACCAAGTGGTCAAATAAAGGAAAGGGACAAATAATTAAGATGCATGAACTGCAATTATGTGGGTGACTCAAAAAAAAAAAAAAAAGAACAGACTCAAAGGAACATTGCACTGTGAACTAAAAAAAATTAGTAGTGTCAAATTTGGACTTAATTACAGGACATTACAGCGGTGAGGAATATAACAGAGCATTCAGCCATGAATTAACGGCACCCCGTGATGCAGAGCCCTTTTCCACATATAGTAGGTGGAACGTGGAGTAAGAGGAAAGTAGGAGCGGAACTCTTTGAATGTGGGAAAGGACTTTTCTTCAAAGCGCTGTTGCAAGAACAGCTTTGCTTTGGCCTTGAAATTGGCCAGTGCCACAACATCCATCACAAACATCTGTTCGCTACTGGACTGGTCAGGCAGAGAGTATTCAGGCAGTGTGAATTCAGAGGGACTAACTGTCTGTCCATTCAGGCAATCGATGTTCCCATCAAAAGAAAACATTCTTTGAGTTTTTATCTTTTCGAAGACGTCTGGCGAGACAACCAAGCTCTGGGATTTCTCCAACTCAGACATCAAGACCGGCTCCTTGGTTTTCCTGTTCAAAGAACCTCTCCAGAGCCAGTAGAAAAAGGAGGAAACTGAGGGGAACTTGAGCTTGAATTTGATGAAGGCTATCTTTGACCTCCGTACGTGCATTTTAGCTTCTTCCCTTAACATTTTCCTCTGGTGGTACATCAGCCTCAGGCTTCTCTGCTTGCGTCTGGAGATCTTCACTATTGGTGACAGTTTTTGTCTGTCAAACTTGGCCGGGGATACTTGACTTCTGGGACTCTGGGTTTTATCAGCATCTGAGCCTTCCTCACTGCTACCTGAGAGCTCTTTGAAAGGCGTAAACAGCATGGCTTCCCTTCTCCAGTTGTAGTACGTGGACCTGGAGATGCCTGGAAACCTTCTTTTGAAAATTCTGTAGGGGAACGACGTGTTTGCAACGATACAGTTCTGCAGGCTCCTCTTCGCCTCCTGCATCAAAGCCACATTTTGGGCACGTTCTCCTTCTAGTTTTTCACATTTGAAGGCCAACATGCTAGCAAAGCTCCCTTGGCTGGGCTTCTTCTTGACTTCTGGTGAGGACCAGTAGTCCTGTTCAGTGCTGTCTGCAGGACTCAGCTCTCCTGTGGAGCCGCCCGAGACACTGCAAGTGGACACAAGCTCTTGCTTCCAAGCGTAGTATGTGGACCTTGGAATTTCCGGAAAAAGCTGTTTGAATTGGCTGAGGGGAATAAGCTTCCCTTGCTTGTAGGATGTCAGGAAAAAATGTTTGGCCTCATACCTAGCCACCGATTTCTTGTGATACTCGATGCTTTGTCTCTTCCAGCGGTAAAAGGTACTCTTGGTGATGTTGAACTTGTCTTTGAGATTGGAGTAAGACAGCTGGGAGTCTTGATTCAGAAGATCCACCGAGGGAATTCGCTGCTCACTGTTTGGGCTCCCAATTTTGAGGTCGCTCGCGTGAATCAAGGCCACGAAGTTGTGAGGTTTGAATACAGAGCCTGCCTCCAAGTCACCCGACCACATGATGTGAAGAGTCAAGGGCTCAGCATCTTTCGACCATGTCCTCGGACGAATGACTCGATTGAAGTAGGGCCGAATCTTTAAATTGTACATGGGATAAACCGAATAAATGTTGCACTGCAGGACAGACGCCAGCGCATACACGTGCCACATGTTTGCAAACGACCCAGGGAAGCAGGAGGCTTTGACATCAGCGTCGAAGATGGCTTCCAGCACTTGAATCGGCAGATTGAGCATGTCCTGAGACTCCTCGGTGCAGAGGGAAAACCTTACTGCCTGCAGCATGACCTTTGAGTCAATCATACCACACAGGTAGTATCGCTTCCAAAGCAGCATCTCCACCACAGTTCTGACCTGCAGCTCCAGACTCAGGCTTGTAGAGCCCACCAGAAGCATGCTAGCTGCATCAAACAGCAGGTTTCCTTCTCCTTTGCAGACTAGAGGGAGCAAACCTGTCGGTGCGTCTGCCGGGTACAGTCTGTGAGCTACTGCATCAATGCCCAGCCATGAGGAGATCTCAGAGCAGAGTGCTGTAGGAAGATGGAAAGGAGCCAGGACCTGCTCCACCTCCACAGCAACTTTTGTGAGGGCATCAAGACCCACACATTCTGTGGCCTCCTGCAGCTCCCCCAAGACAGAGAGCACCACCTCTGTCCTCTGAATCATGCCTACACAAAAAACACAAGAAGAAATAAGAGGATTAGCATTAGTACATCCAAATATAGAGCGGTTGCCAAAATTGCAAAAATGCATTCATTTTGTTTTATTGACAGATGTAAAATGTCTTTAAAGATATCGCTACTTCAGCAGAAGTGATGAAAGAAAAAACTAAAACAAATGAAATTAATGAATTTAAAATATTTGTTGTATAATGCAAAAAGTGATGATAATAATAATGCTGATTAATGTAAAACGACAATGCTTCTTTGTAAAGAGATGGGTGTGATTGTCCTTGCTTGCCACAAAACCATATAAAAATGTAACCACAAAACCACAAATCCATTTTTGTATCGAGAGAGAGAGAGAGAGAGAGAGAGAGAGAGAGTGTGTGTGTTTTAAATCGAGTTGACAACTATACAAAAAAAAAAAAAAAAAAAAAAAAAATGTAAAACTGTCTTCGTTTAATGTTAATATTTTTTACAGTAATTTTAATTCCAGTTTGCTCCTCTGAAAGTTGCCAAAGCTCTAGAAAAATATGTGACCATGGACCACAAAACCAGTCATAGGGGGCAATTTTTTGAAACCGAGATTTATACATGATCTGAACACTGAATAAATTAGCTCAATAAATAAGCTTTCAATTGATGTATGGTTTGTTAGGATAGGACAATATCTGGCCGAGATGCAACTGTTTTTGCAACTGGGTGCAAAAAAAAAAAAAAAACCTTTAAAGTTGTCCAAATAAACTTCTTAGCAATGCATATTATTAAACAAAAAATAAGATTTGATGTATTTATGGTAGGACATTTACAAAATATCTTCATGGAACATGATCCTAATGATTTTGGCATAAAAGAAAAAACAATGTGTGGGTTTTTGCCTATTGCTACAAATATACCTAACTACTTAAGACTGGTTTTGTGGTCCAGGGTCACATATAATATTTATAGGCTCTATAATCAATATTGCTCTTTATCACAGAAATCATGATCAACATATATGTAATCATGTCAGCGGTCACAGTGATGACCAAAGGCAAACCCAGAGCACCATTTTGAAGCATTAAAAATAAATAAATAAATAATAAAATAATAATAATAAAAGGAAATTAGCATTCTTGGTTTATCAATCCATTTTTCCACATCTGTCTGGTAAAATAAATATTAAATTGTTGCTACATTTGCATTAGGTCTAACTGCGCATTTTGCTTTTTTTTTTTTTTCAGATTCACACGTACTTCCACTGACTTTTATGAAACATTTTTAGAAACAGACATGCGGCTTGTTTTTTTGGCCAGATATGGATTTTACGCTTTAGATAGCCCATGTATTAAACGGAAACAATTAAACGGAATATCATTACACAGAAAGATCAGTTACAGATACTTTTCACTAATGAGGCTGACAGTGAAGTCCAAACACACCAGCAATGAGTCTACGTTACACACGCGAAATGCACAGTTCAGTCACACAAAAACTTATCAGCACTTTCGGTACTTTTTTACTGTGTACGTTTATCCATTAACATTTCTGTTCATTTCCTTTGAAAACGCCAATTAAGTGGACTTAACAAATAGTTTAAGCTATTTAAGAAAAAGGAGAAATACGTCTAGGAACACAAAACTGTCCTCATATTGAGACTGAATTATTCTGAATAAATACAAACAGTACCGTGCCGAGTAAACGATATTCAAACGAACAAAATTAAAACCCAAATATCTCACCTTGTTTTTGCGTTTCCCTGCCTCGAGATTTAAATCAGCTTCGTTTAAAGCAGTAAGGTACGGCAAACTGTGAGCTTCTCACAACTCAAAGTTTAATCCATTGTGTGAGGTGGACAGCGTGCTCATCATAGGTGAGACAACGACCGCAATCTGAACCCAAGCAGTGGAAATTTCACATGATAAGGGAGGGACCTCCCTCCAGGAAATTGTCAATCACTGAGTTGTGTCGAACCCCTACACACACTCAAACACACACCTATAGGCTATCAGTGGAAACTGTTTTAGTGAGGACTTCTCATAGACACTGTAGACAATGGTTTTTTATACTAAGATAATATTGCATAGGATGCCCTGCCCTTACATCTAAGCATTACAAACCAGTTAATAGTAGTAGAAACACAATTTGACTAATTTTTGAGCATTTTAAATAGTGAGGACCACCTAAAATGTCCCCAAAAAACACATTTTGACATATTTCACCTTAACTGTTCAGGTATTTTCCAAATAACTTGTCCATCACTAATAAAAAAGCAAACTGCACAGAGGCCTCATGTCAATTTCTTTTAAGTGTAAACAAAGGCCAATTTTTTATATTTATCATTATCACAGAAGACAAATAATGATGTGAAAACATTTTATATTAGTTTATTTATTATGTCAATTAAAAATATATGGATAATCACTGGAAATTTCTGATATTATGGCATGGCTTGCAATTGCGGTGTTAACTATAGGCCTGTATTTAAACTTCACAGAAGTTTGAGTAGTAAGTTTGTTGCATAGTTTAGTCTTAAATGTTTGGAATAACCATTACAAAAAATGAAACAATTGTAAATAGACAACAAAGTTTGAATAGAGTCTATAGCTTCCTTGGTAATTAAAGTTAAGCTTCGCTGCACTTTTGGAGTTAGCCAATTATCATTGAGGAATGCTGGAAATTTCCATTTCCATAGCTCAAAGTGAACTCTCTCAGACAATGGCTTTGAAGTGTTTTCTTTCCATGCCAAAGCCCGGGGTCCAGTTTCAATCAGATGTAGATGGATTTTTCTGTATACCTGGGGATGTTCAGTGTAGTGCTTTCTTTTAATGGATTAGCAAGGCCTTGTTTTTCATTTTAACCCCCTCTGAACACAACTTTTATCATTCTCAAGGTCCAGTAAATCCAGCGGGTGAGCTATTTACCTAAACCTTTACCTATTTATTCATAGTGCTGCATGTTTGTTCATCTCACTAAAAATCAAGTCAGACCAGCAGGCCGTACAAGGTCAAGCTCATTCTTTTGTTTATTGGAGTTGTGCTAGAGCAGACAGTGTGTGCAAATGGCAGAGACAGAGACACAGATCTGGGAAGGTGCATATCTGCCTCTTGTTTCTTCAGGGTATCACTTTTAACACCTCTGCCTGTCCACCTTTTGCAGGCTTTTCACAGAACCTTTTGTTTCTGCTGCTTCAGCCACACACCCCTCCACCCAGCCCTCACTGACCTGACCTACATCCCTCTTCCTGAATTTACCCTATACAGTCTAGTTTTTTGAATGGAGACAATCTGGTGCCAGGCTTTAAATCATGCTTTAGCTTGTTTTATTCATTCTTATGCCCAAAAAATGCATCATTATTAATTGTCTTAAATGGTCAATCAACAGGATGCAACTCAGTGCAACGGGATGCAACTCAACGGGAGTGAATCTAAGCAGTGAGAAGCCTGTGCACTTAGAAGTAAAGGGTTTATTTTCTTAAAAGAAACATTTTGGTGTGTGAAGAATGTTGTATTAACCTCAAGAACCTTCTTTCATTCTTAAGAACCTTTCGTTATGTTCCATGAATGTTAAAAGTTCTTCACGGAACCATTAATGCCGGTAAAAAGACTTTTATTTCTGGAGTGTATTGTAAAAATGCACTTGATAAGTGTGATAACAGAGGTTCCTCCTAAAATGTGGAGCTGAAATGTTGATGAGCCGTTGTGGGCTAAAACACCTCAAGTGTTCTTCTTCCATCCTGTGCTTAAAATGCAAATGGGGCAACATTGGGTCGGCTCCGGTAGTCTGCCACATGCTGAGGTTGTATGTATGTGCTGGGGTTTGGGCCGTGCTTGTGTATGTTGGGGGTTTGAGGGGGGTCGTCAAAGATCTGTGGGACACAGACAAGGAGAGTCTTGCAGCCTTTTGTTCTTGAGCTTGGCAGTGTGGACTCAGGCACAGTCAAGAGCAGGCACTTGACACCTATTGGGTAATCTCAACATGGGTTCTGCTAGGCAGAGTTTGCTTTTAAACAGCGCTTTACCTCATTAACCACCAAATATAAACCAAAGGTGCTCAGAGATAAGAAAACACAATATTTTTTTTTCAAACATTTTTTTTAATTTTAACAATAATATTGCTTCTTGATATATTACATGCTGGGGAAAACAGGTCAATTATACAGTATAAAATATACAGTACTGTTTTTACATGGATGTTTATATATGCTGGTCCATTGTCTTTGACTCACACATAATGTCCTCATTGAGAGCATTATTTCCTGTAATGGGGGTTTACAGGAACCTTTATTGTGTATGGAGTTAAAAAGCGTGTGAATGTTTCCATGTCACTTAGGAAAGTTTTTTTTTTTTTTTTTTGAATGGTTTAATTTCTAATGATTACATGGAATTGTGGTTCAACTCTAAATATGACAGTAAAGCACACTTGCTAAATAAGGACTACAATTAGCTCAAGCATGTGAGTTTACTGTATATGCTGGAGGAAGTTCTTATATAGCTGTAGTTCTTATATAGCAATTTGTTAGCAAATTACATGTGCATTTAAGGTATGAACAGATTGTGTTGTGATGTGAAAGATTATTTAAACTAATGTGTGTGTGTGTGTGTGTGTTAAAAACCTACAAATTCAAAAGAAAGTCAAAATATTTGTCATTGTGATTGAAAGGCTCTATTGGGAAGCCACGTATGACAACTGTTGATGTATAAAGTTTCATGGTTGTGGTTACAAGAGTGTAGCTTCTATATAAACTGAAATGTAGGTGATATACCTATAGTAACATATTTGTCTGTCTTCAGATTTGAGCCCACTCACTGTGGTTTACATCTATATTAATTTCCTCCCATCAATAAAAATAAAGGTTCCAAAAGGGTGTTTTTGCAGTGATGCCATAGAGGAAACATTTTTGGTTCCCAAAGAACCTTTCAGTGAACGGTTCCTAAAAGAACCATTTTGAAGAACATTTTAAAAATGTAAAGAACCTTTCCACTATAAAGAACATTTTCTGCATTTGAAAGTTTCCATGGATGTTCAAAGTGCTTTATAGAACCACTGAGGACAATAAAGATCCAGTATTTTTAAGAGTGTACTACATCTAACACGAATCAATTTGTTGTGTTTCTTTTTCCTGTTTCATATACAGGTATTTTACAAATCTATGTCTTTTACTGGTTTTTTGGTCCTCTGTTTCTTGTCATGTTTGAGCCAGTCAAGATGAAAAAAGAAAACTGTTTGAATTCATTTTCCTGTTACATATATGGGATTGTGATGTTTGCAATTATCAGGTTCTTGGACAGAAGATAAAAATAATGCAGAAAATATTTTATCTTAATTTATGAAGCACATAAAGTAAATCTAAAAAAAGAAACAAAAAAAAAAAAGGAAAAATAATTGTGACAAAAGATACAGTGGCATGCAAAAGTTTGGGAACCCCTTGCAGAATCTGTGAAAATGTAAATAATTTAACAAAATAAGAGAGTTCATACAAAATGCTACGATGTTCTTACATAAAAGATGTTTACATATAGTCCACAAGACAAAAAAAATAGCTGAAATTATTAAATAACCCCCTTCAAAAGTTTGGGAACCCTTGGTTCTTAATACTGTGTGTGGCTACCTGGATGATCTACGACTGTTTTTTTTTTGTTTGTTTGTTTGTTTTTTTGAACATTCTTCATCCTGTTCATATGTTTTCACCCCCTCTCTTATTTGGTTAAAATTGCTCACATTTTCACGTGTTCTGCAAGGGGTTCCCAAACTTTCGTATGCCACTGTATACACAAGTTATGATTTCTGCAGTTTCTGCAAAAATTAACACATTTCTAGGGTTTAATAAGACAAAAGTGTTGGTTAGGATATTATGATAAGCCAGCATTATGATAATTTTTTCAAAAAAATATGACCCATTTATGACTTCTAGAATCAACACTTAAGTCATTAACATTTAAATACTGACCTGATTAGACTGAAACAGGAATATACAGCAGACAAGCAATTACAACAGAAAAAAAAAAATAAACTGGTAGAAATCTATTATTAATGTTAAATTCTATTAATATAAAACATAAACACACATGTAAATATACTAGTAAAACAAGATTTAAATTCATTTTCCAAATAATGACAAAGAAAGGCATTTTTCAGTATTACCTGCATTAAAATCAACAAAGCTGAACAGCAATCCAAGACATGTGCAAGTCATTTTTTCTCTTTTAGTAACAGGTTTCACTCTCAGTTCCCACAATCTTACATACACATGTCTTTTGACATCACTTCCTCAGACTGCGCAATATGTTTGCCACAAAAGTGAACCCGTGATGTTTTCCACAAATAACACTAAACTCTTAAAGGTATAAAGAACAACACTCACATGCCAACTCAAGACAAAGCAAAAAGCTTTTATTTGATCATTCATCATGAATGCCGTTTGTTTACATGAATACCGCACTCGCGTTTAGGAGGTTGAAGCCCTGATGAATACTTACACCACTAACCTAAAAAATGGTCTGTTCCCATCCTGTATTGCCATTCCCATCCTGCAGGCCACCTAGTGGCAACACTTGTCCTCAGAGTTTGTCTTTTTTTACAGAACAAACTCATCTGTGTGAAAAACATGTTGAGAGGTGTTAAACGGTCAGCGAGTAAAAATGAGAAGTACACACAATAACACATCAACGCTCTCATCTCCAAAAATGTATCCTTTCAGATCTTCAGATACTTCTTATCCCAATATTCAATGGCAGTATTGTACTTAATATGACCAATCACTTAACCATCTGACTTTTAATATGACAAATTGTTATAGGTGTAAAATACTATGGTATTAAATTATACACATACTGATATTTAACCTTTATTCAGGTTTATGCACTATAATCTGAGGTTGGTAATTATTTCAGTCATAGTGCAGTGTAGCTGTTTGCCCAGCTGGTGGCATCCATGCACTTGGTGACTAATGTGTCAAAACAAAAGCACAAAGGTACAAAAGCATTATTTATAAACCAGGCCAAAAATTGCATATCCTTTTACGATGCAGTAAATCGTTTAGTTTTTTTTGTTCCTGATTAATAATATGTCAAACATATGACACGATCAATAGGCATATAACACTTTGTTATATTTTGAAAGAAACTGTCTGAGATTTAGACAAGTCATGACTTGAAACAACTGTCATGTTGCCAGGGTTTATAAAACTAAATTGCAGCATACAGAAAACGACTAAGCGAATTGAGACCCGTGACAGAGGACCAAAATTAGTCAAAATGTCTTTCTATTTGTCTGATGTCCAGTGATTCATAAAGTTACCGAAATAACAAGAAATGGGTGGTTGGGATTAGTGACAGTAGTATTCTGCAGTGCATCTAAAACATTAAAACAGAACTTCCCACTTGTTTTACAATTATATATAAGCTTTCGTGACCAAATGTGACCAAATGTGACCCTGGTCCACAAAACCAGCCATAAGTAGCACAGTCTATCTGTAGCAATAGCCAACAATACATTGTATGGGTCAAAATGATAGATTTTTCTTTTATGCCAAAAATCATTTGGATATTAAGTAAAGATCATGTTCCATGAAAAAATTCCTACCGTAAATATATCAAAACTTAATTTTTGATTAGTAATATGCATTGCTAAGAACTTCATTTGGACAAATTTAAAGGTGATTTTCTCAATATTTTGATTTTCTTGCACCCTCAGTAAATAGTAGGCCAAATATTGTCCTACCCTAACAAACAATACATCAATGGAAAGCTTATGTATTCAGCTTTCAAATGAACAAAGTTCATTTTGTTCAAGTTGTAAAAACTGACCTTTATGACCAAATGGGACCATGGACCACAAAACCAGTCATAAGGGTCCATCTTTTAGACATTATCTGAAAGGATAAATAAGCTTTCCAAGCGATGTATGGTTTAGGATTTAGAATAGGACAATATTTGAACGAGATACATATATTTGAAAATCTGGAATCTGAGAGTGCAAAAAAAATCATAATACTGAGAAAGTCGCCTTTAAAGTTGTCCATATGAAGTTCTTAGCAATGCATATTACTAATATTTAATTAATATTTAAGGTAGGAAATGTACAAAATATCTTTATTAAACATGATCTTTACTTAATATCCTGATTTGGGCATAAAAGAAAAATCGATCATTTTGAGCCAAACAATGTATTTTTGGCTATTGCTACAAATATACTCGAGCTACTTAAGACTGATTTTGTGTTCCAGGGTCACAAATGTGATACATATTCCGTTTAAATTTAAGCATGTTCATGTCCATGTTATTTGTCAACTACCCAAACACAGTAAGGGGGATTCTGACAGGATGACGTTTAACTGTGGGCAGCATCTTGTTAGTGCGCACTAGTGAGACCCGCCTCCCTTCATTTTCGCTCTGTAGCACACAGTGCCCTCACTGTATAACACTGAGGCTGTCCGTATGTCTGTTCTCATGTAATTCAGCTGATGAATCACATCTGAGCACTGGTTGTGCATCAGACGGGGTGAAATCGCTGTATATATACCGGTCATCTGCCGCGCTCTGGAAGCGTCTCTGCATGGAACAACATCCACACGCAACAGTCATGCTGGAAACAGTTCGAAATTGTGGATTTGCAAGATTGGAGGAATGATGAATGAATAAAAACAGCGACGTGGATAATCGACAAACGCTGTGTATTAAACCGTCAGCAGTTCTCTTGAATAATCTGTCAATAACAAGCGTACAAGACGGACGGCGTTCAGGAGCACAGAGGGAGAAACCGCGCGAACATGAGGGAGCGGGACTTTATGCCAAACATGGAACGGGGCAAACCGGCTACATATACAGGAGACAAAAAAGCTAAAATGGCTGCTAAAACCAATAAAAAGTGGGTGAGACTGGCTACTGTATTCGCATATGTTTTGTCGGTGTCTTTGGCTGCTGTAATACTGGCAATCTATTACAGTTTGATATGGAAACCAACGTCTGGATCTGTGTCTGGACGGTCAGATGTTTTGGTGACGGCGGCAATTATGCCTATAAACACAAATAACATCACAACAAGTGATGTACCAACCACCAACAAGATGAATAATACACCAGCGGTCAGCCTGAGATCAACACAGATCCCCACATATGCCCACTCCACTTCTTCACACAGACAACAGCACTGGGGTGATGACAAAGGTCATGACGGCCTTGCCAAAATCCCCACAACAAAAACAAAGAACACTGACCAAACAGGAACGTCTGATTCGACACACATTAACGGAAACCCAGGACGTTTCAGTACAGCAGAAGTTAGCCCTGTGTCGGAAACTAGTATTCTTGTAGCAGGTGCGTCAGGTGAACCCTCTTTGGCCCATGGAGCCACATCCTCTACTAGACCAAACATCTACAGCAGTTCTAGAGTCGGTGCCACTGAGAATCAGCCAAACATGTGGGATTCAGCCTCTCTCACAACTGACCAAGCATCTTGGACAAGCTACAGTGCAAGACCTGACGTCTCTTCTTTGACAGAACGTGGTCTGGAATTAATGGAGGGCTCGTCTCCGTTGCAAGAGGAGTTGGTTACCAAGGACACCGAGAATGCAGCAAGTGGAGTGTGACACCAGATTATTTGTGTGGCACGTAATTACATGACATTAATTGTGATGACTGTGCAGTGAAAGAAATAACTACGAACGTGAGAAAAGAAGTCATGCGATTTATACTAATTTTGTTTCTATTTAAAGGACAGAAACTGTGCTGACCGACCTGCTTTGAAAAGCTCATTTAAAGGTTGTTACATTAAAGAGTGCAATAGTTGGGTTCCTAAAATAAAAATCCCATTCATTTTCTCCACTGGGGAATTAATTTCGAACGATAACTTACAAGCCATTAAAGACAGACATACTGTAAGCTACAATGTTGTTTATTGATGGTACATGCTTTTGTTGAAACATTAGCAATTGTTTTTTAAATAATAATTGTGTTTATTCCTGGTGTAAAACTGCATTACCCGTGACTATAAAGAGAAATTTCTAATCAGAAAATCTCAGCAAGCTAATTTAGCATCCACTCACTTCCATGAAGCACATATTTTCCCCATCATGTTTAATTGATTTGCAGTGTCAAAGCCGTTTTTGACAGATTTTCAAGTCATGTTTGTAATTCACTTCTTAGCTGGTCTGTTTGGTTCATGGCTTACAGCTCTTTGACGAAGACTTACTATGGGAAAAATGAATGGGAAAAATACTTTTGGAACCAAAGTTGCTGAAAAAAAATGTGCAGGCACTGTCTGTGGAACTCTATAAATTCAGTTGCAGATAATCACAGCCACGCTCATATTCAGCATCACAGAACGATTATGTGATATAGCATTTATACAACAGTTCTAATAGAATTAATATTTACATTTTAGACAAAAATTGGCCAGTATATTTATTTCCAGTGAAAATAGTTTTAAAGTAAGTCAGAGTATTAAAGCTTTGCATTTTAATGAAACAATACACAGATGACTGCAGTCCACATTCACTCCCGTTTTCCCAAACATAATGGGGTGATACAAAAAGATAAACATCACTAAATATGAAGTCCTGGAACACTTCTTGGCAAATCAAATCAAGGACAAGAACAAACTGTTGTATAATGAATTATAAATGATAATGGATTGATGAGGATTGTGGTTAAGCGTTAGGTTTATGGTTCTTAAGATGTCTTTTGGAACAACAGGAAAATGAGCCATTCACCTTGCCAACGATGGACAAACATCCTTCAGTAGCGTTTATTTCATTGTGTAGTAATTGTGAACAAGTTAAACACTGTTTAAACACTTTGCCTATAGAGTCCAGAAATGCTCAGGAATGGAATATCTGTCTGAATGCAGAATACCTGGCAAGTAGGAAAAATACACTGTGCAAACTCACCCATGTTGACAATTTAAGTGTCTATTTTATAAATCAGCGTGGGTTGAGCAGGATATATAACAACTGAAATATGATGTATGAATAAACAAATATTTTTCATTCAGTGCAATGATTATTAAACCAGAAATGTATCCACCTTATGAGCTATAAAGTGATTTCTTATAGTAGAAAGAAAGTGGTCCTGCTTAAACACAAGATAGAGTTTATATATTATTTATTTTATTTAAATGTAAAGCAGTTTTCTGAAATGGAGTGGTTATGATGGTTTAAAAAAAGCACATATTTGGGAATTAAACTCTTCCTGTAGTATTATTATTATTATTATTATTATTATTATTATATAAAGCCATCTTTTCACTTTAAAAATCCATAAATATTGTTTTTTAATGGTTATGAATACAAGAAACACCAAATGAATAAAGGCTGAAATAATTAAACAATGTATTATTATTATTATTAAATTGATTTTTGATGTTTATATCCATATTTTTATATTTATATTTTTTATGGACAATAAGCGTAACCATTCTTTTGTGCCACAAAGTAATGTTTATAAACAACGTCTTGCCAAAGCAGTTTCTAGCCTGTTTTATGTAATGTTGGCCAGATTCTCTATTAAATGTCAGACTCATAAATTGTGTTTTGAACCATACTTTGCAAAGCACTTAAGATAGCAGTAGGACAATGACAGTAACCAGATGTCTGGACAAGTGGCCAATGCTAAAACTGAGCAGACGTTTATTCCCATCTCCAAATCATCAATCTCTCTGAGAATGTATGAAATGTAAGCCAAACCCTACAGACGAGTCTCAGACCATTTTTATATGCCTATATACGTCAAATAATACAAATTAGTTTATAGTAAGATGTCACGCTGTAAATAGTGAATTCATGTTTTATGGGACACTGCATTAGGGAGATGACATATTTAATCAGTAGAGTGCTGTCTAAAGGGAATCGTTTGCTTAATTAACAGTCTTTTACATCTCTTGTAACTATATATTTGGCTTTATAAATCAAACTAGACTTATAAAACAAATATCTAGCAACATTAAAAATCGACAAGCCATACCAGTGATACAGGAAATTGTATGACTTGATGGTTTTAAAGTGACCTGAAATATCCCTCAGCCTAAGTGTGTCTCTCACACGGTGTATCCTCCAGCCATCAACTGTCCATGGGGACTTCTTCATCACATTAAGCCTCAGCATCCCATTCAACCAAACAAATAGCACTGTCCCTCAGCAGATTCCCATTAGCTTCAGATGAGCAAAGACTGTTTATGCCATAGCAATAGCAACGTAAAATGCAAAAATACAAAGAGCTGAACATTCCCTGTATATTCAAAGATCGTGCTGTGGGTGACACTCTTTATAAATGGAAACATAATGCTCTGTAGGCTCATTTTTGAAGTGATAGTTCACTCAAATTAATTACTAAATTAATTACTCATCCTCATGTCGTTCCAATCCCATAAGATGTTTGTTTATCTTCGTAACACAAATTAAGATATTTTTGAGGAAATCTGAGAGCTTGTAGTCCTTTCATAGACAGCAGTGCAACTACAATACATTCAAGGTCCAGAAAGGTAGTAAGGACATCGTTAAAATAGTCCATGTGACAGCAGTGGTTCAACCCTAATGTTACCAAGCTATGACAATATTTTTTGTGTGCAAAGAAAGCGTGTTACTCTTGTGAATGCGAGGCATAGACTAACATGGACAAAATTGAGAAATAAAGTTATTTTTTGTGCATAAAAAAGTATTCTCGTACCTTACGGTTGAACCACTGATGTTACGTGGACTATTACAATGATGTCCTTACCACCTTTCTTGGCCTTAAACGTGGTAAGAGCGTTGCTCTGTCTATGCAGGGCCAGAAATCTCTTGGATTTCATCAAAATATCTTAATTTGTGTTCAGAAGATCAACAAAGGTCTTATGGATTTGGAACAACATGAGGGTGAGTAATTAAAGACAGAATTTTGCATTTTGGATGAACTATCCCTTTAAAGGAGGAGTCCACTTTTAAAACAAAGATTCACATATAATGTACTCACCCCCTTGTCATCCAAGATGTTCATNTCTTTCTTTCTTCAGTCGTAAAGAAATTATGTTTTTTGAGGAAAACATTTCTGCATTTTTCTCCATATAATGGACTGGTATGGTGCCCTGATTTTGAACTTCCAAAAAGCAGTTTAAATGCAGTCTCAAACGATCCCAAATGGGGTTGTAAACAATCCCAGCTGAGGAAGAAGGGTCTTATCCAGCGAAACGATCGGTAATTTTCATTAAAAAAATACAATTTAAATACTTTTTAATCTCAAACGCTCATCTTGGCTTTCTCTCCATGAACTGTGTATTCTGGCTCAAGACAGTTAGGGTATGTTGAAAAACTCCAATCGTATTTTCTCCCTCAACTTCAAAAATCATTTCAAAATCATCCTAC